>LXKZ01000181.1:0-167489 GCA_001856765.1 Endoconidiophora polonica | reverse complement strand
TTGTTTTGGTATCTTTCGTTTTAAGCTCTGTCCAGTAACCAATCTGGTTCGTAGGTAGACGTTGAATATACACACACACACACACACACACACACACACACACACACACACATACATCTTACTGTCACTGCCCGTGCCGCGCCGAGAAAACGGAACAGGTAAAACACATTGAGAAACAGGCAGACACGTACATACATTACATCTATACATTGCATCCATACGACGTACACATGCATTTCTTTGGGTAGGAAGCACGCGGACCAGACAATCGCGGACCAGACAATAGAAACCAGCCTGCCTATCTCAAACAAAAGAAATGGAGGAAGAGAGAGAGAAGAAGAGAAAGCGCGAGTGAGATGGGCATTAAAGTAGACGAGAAAACGACAAAGGGAAGAAGGAAAAGACGAAGGATAGACAGTATATGGCAGGCCGACCAATGAGCGAGCGCGTCTTGCCGCAGTTGTCTGCAGGCTGCAGGCGATGCAGGAGCATCCCGGATGGGTCCGCTTTGGCTATTATTGTTGTGCTTGGGTTAATAGCTTCTAGGCAAGCTTCACCAAGGCGCAATAATGTTGCCCTTTTTCTTTTCTTTCGGTGTTTCTTTCATTTCTTTACTTTCTATTAGGTTGATGCGCAAACGGACGAACTAGGGTGCCACTAGGCGCTCCTGACCATAAGATTCCGTTTGCAACCCAACCTTTTTCTTTGGCGAAGTTGCGGGTTTGTGTGTTGGTGGTGCGTTGTAGGTAAGATACTGTTAGTAGGTCGGCCGACCGCATAGTGTAGCCGCTCGTGCGTATGTTTTCCATAATGAGCAGGCGGTCGAGTCTTTCAAGATGTTCTATAACTATCACACAGTACTGTTATCAAGTTGGTTATCCGTCAGCTCTTGTGTTGCTTTAACGAAGACTCGCTTGTTCTTGGGCCTGCTCTGCCCGGGCGGGTTCCCTTGCCTTCTTCCTCCGGATATTCCTTGGGCTTCAAGTGGCTGTCAGGACAATAGAAAGTGGGGTAAAGTGTAAAGCCCCCATATTTCTGAAGGTCTTTCAGTGCTAGGTGCGGAGAGGAAGCGACAGGGAAGAAGCTTCATGGAAAGGGAATAAATCAGTCAGGGAAGCTAAGCTTGGTGTTCAAAAGAAGACAAGGAACAGTTGATTCAATTGGCTGCAAGACATGCAGTCAGTCAATGTTCAATCAAGTCCACCAAAGACGCAAGGGCTCGGAAGCGCAAGACGAAGAGAATATAACAAAGCATGGTAGAAATAGTAAACCGCCTGTAGGCTTGCCGTCTTGAGGTAGTTACTAATGTAGCCGCTGCCGCATTTGAGCGCTGTTTGTCCAACCACGTTTGTCTGCATGAGTTACTATCACACCAGCGGTGAACTCATCCGTTCTAGGTTAGCAAGTTAGCAGACTAAGCAAAGCTACCAGCTAAGGCGGCCACCCAGAGCTGTTGCTACTCGAGCTACAGCTAAGCCTTGTTAGTTGACTGGCCGTCCATCGTCCATGCATATGCATCTATTCACTTCCCGACCAACTAGCTAGCCAAAAAGCTGACCATCCAGCCATCAACTTGGCCGTGCATGGCAGCTTGCTGTCGTACTCTTCACACATACCTGCTACCCATATACATGCACCTACATATTACTGCATACATAAGTGCATATATGTCTATGCTAACCTACCACCCAACGTCCACACATATCATGTACATACATGTACATAAATATACTAATGTAGGCCTTATTGACGGTATGCATTGAATTGGATATATGCACATCACATTGCATTTCCACGTTTACACGGCTGCCACATGATTTCTTTGACTGGTTTTTTTAGCTGAGACGGTGGCAAGCAACGGCCGCAATAGCAGCGGCAACAACAAAAACAACAACAACAATACAGGCAACGAACAATTGGTACTGCCGTAGCAGCCTAAGCTCCCCTCTTCTTCTAGGCTGAATTTCCGGCTTTCCTTCTCAATCTCCTCTGATTCTTTTCTTCTTCTTTTTTTTCTTTTTTTTTTCTTCCTATAGCCAGACCAGACCTCCTCTTCCTCTTGTCTTCTATTGAATTCTCTGCCCCATAAACGGCCACCGTCCATCTTGCAGCCTGCCAAGCCTGCCAGAAGCTGAACACGGCTACCAAAGCGCAATTATTTACTGCCGCTCGGTCGTCAGTCACCGCCTTTGTCCGTCTATCTACGCATCGTTCAATAGTCTACGCCGGATACTTCTAAACTGTGACTAGACTGTGACCAGCCTGCTGTTCTTTTCTGCCTAGGCTCTTCTTTTTTTTCCGTGATTGTGCATCAATTCAGCATTGAAATTCTTTCTCTTTCTATTTTTTTTCTTCCTGTTTATCCTTTCATCGCTTATACTAATCACAGCCCCTCATCACGATAACAAGCCGAATAACGTCTACCAACGCTACAATATAGCACAATTATCGGTTGTGACCAAGGGCTCGCCTACCAGTATTTGTCCTCTAGATCTAGGTCCAGTTTGTGTGTTGAGACTGTTGGCCAGTTCCTGCAGCTTAGCCATCTTAGGTCTCTACCCTCCTCTGTTCTGTAATCCAAGACGTAGTCAGACACAGTTTTTGCTCTCTATCTCTAGCTCCAGTAGCGACAAACCAAACAGCAGCAACCTCACAACTCGTGTAACTACCAAGTGCTTCCATACCGCAGCCAACTAACCTATCGCCAACTATGTTCACCATCAACCTAGGTCCTATCGGTAAGTTTTCGCCTTGTACTGTCAACGCGTCTACCAAGAGGTCTATTGGCCACTTGTTACTCTTCTCTTCTTCGAACTCCGCATTAGCCTTACGGTAGCATTAACTATACCATCCTTGTGCTTGTTTGACGGCCTATAGTCTAGGCTGTGCCTGCCGGATCGCCCTAGGCTGCCTGGCCCCATCAACTGGCATCTTAAAGCCTAAAGTGGAGTCTCATGCTAGAATTTGCTAGCAATAGCCTGCCCAAACCCTTTGTCATAGCCGCATTTCCTGACCATGATTGCTCATTTACTTGGAGTCCATTCGCTGACCATATTTTCCAGCTAATGTGCGCGCGCGACCAAAGATCAGCCGGTCTGAAGTCCCTGCACCGACTCCCATTGTCTTTCCTCCGCCCGTACCGGCTCCTTCGGGCCCCACTCCCGATATTCAGAAGAAGAATCTAGTCTACCACCTCCAGGCTATCTACCGGCCGCATGATATTAACCCCGAGCTTTTTAAGAACATTGGCTTGGATATCAAGTACGATGCCACCCCTGAAGAAGTCATTCCCGACCCATCCTTCCTACCAAACTTTGCCGAATGGGACAAGCTGAGCTTTGATGAGTCTCGTGAGCTAGACAAGACTATACGCAAGAAAATGCCTAGTGGTCACTTGACTCCTGGTGCTACTGTTTATCTAGACCGCAAGAAGGAGCTGAGTTACCCTAACGTCGTTGCCTTCCGGAATATTCGTCGTCTGCCCACGGAGAAGGGCACCCCTCAGCCTCGTCTCGGTAACTCGTACGACTTCTTCCGTCACCTAGAGACATTCACTGGCTTTTGGGACGACCCAACCGAGGATCCTGCGACTTCTAGCAAATCTACTCTGCAACGTCAGTCAGCCCTTGTCGACGGGGCTGACGATGGATCGAAAGATGCCGCCACCGCCAAGAAGAACACTAATGAACCTGAGCTTGAACTTGCCAACTCTGACGCCGACTACTTCAGAACTCAAAAGGGGGACGAGATGCCGAATGAGTACCGTCACAACCTTGTCAACGCCTTCGTCAAGCTGATTGCCTATGACTTCGGCGGTAATACTACTATGACCCGCACCGAACCTCGGTTGCACATGTGTACCCCCACCACCGACTCTTCCCCCGTTGCCCCTCGCCGTTCATACGTCACTTCGGCTTGCTCATGGGTTTTCCGTACACCGACCGACCGTTCGTCTGCTAGGGCCGGTATCGTCGAGGGCCCTCTTGTTGCTGTTTCAGCCCGGTCCACTACTGAGTTCATTGACGATATGGACGTTTGCCAGGATATGGCTCGCGAAATTGTCGCTGTCATGGTCACGGCCCAGCACCGTGACCGTGATGGTAAGAGTGAAAAGAGGTTTGGTAAAGATGCCTGGTGGACAACCAAACATCGTTGGGGTGGAGGGCCCGGTGGCCCCATTGGCCGTGAAATTGATCCCAATGATATTGCCGGTGACAAAGATGCTGCCCCAGAAACAACCAAGCCCAGGGAGCCTGAGCGCCTACCGAGACCAACCTTCCCCGGCCTGCCATCCAATAAGCGTGTCAAGAAGATGCCGACGCTGAGCATATACGACAACTACCGCAAGGTGCGCCCTCCGTCGTCACACTGGGACCCCAAGACCAAGTACCATGCCATTGGCCGCATCCCTGGTGCAGGCTACGATGATATCTTCTTAGTTAGTGGACTGTACCACCACATCTGCATTATTCGTGTGCGCGTGCCCTCGGCACTATTGAGTATTTTGGACGGCGACGTCGAAAAGGCCAATTACAGCAAGCTACAGATGTGGCGCAGTCAGTGGTTTGACATGTTCAAGCTAAACGACAGATTGGAGGGCTTGCGTCTGATGTGGGGTATCATGGCGTACCAGATTCGGGACCCAGCCGTGGACGTTCCCATGTCAGATGCTGCTTAGGGGCGCAAACGACGTAGAATGATTCACCTGTTAAAGGCCTCATTTGGCAGTAGCGGCAGTACAGGCTCCAGTATCATTCTTGCGCCTACTACTAATACTACTAGTATTACTAGAAGCAGCAGCAGCAGCAGCAGCAGCAGCAGCAGCAGTAGTAGTAATAGAAGTAATATCATGGATGGGAGCACTGCTTTGGGTGGATTCAGGAGTGGATGTGCACGACTACGAAACAGAAGTAAGAGTAAGATCAAGGGCCAAAGCAAAAGTAAAAGCAAGAAGAAGACGCAGAAATCATAATGTATCTGACTGGGGCTGGGTCGCCTTTTTTTTTACCAAGTTTCTCTGTTATATTGTCGGGCTTTTTGGGATACTGTGTGATAGTATCACATGTTTTGACCATCTAAGCAAAGCAAAGGTGTTATATCTGATGGGGAGCAACGTTTTTGGTATCTAGGGAAAAAAAAAAGTTGACAGAAAATATAAGAAGGTGAAAACAAGAAAATAACTGGCTGAAGTACGCATCTTTACTTATATCTTGTGATGGCATGTATCTTATACAGGATGTCTTTTAATATGTTGTGTATCTGTCAACTCAATATATGCACTATGATATCTAGGTCATCTGGCACACTGATAGATACTATACATCAAGTTTGTTTACCAGATCCCAACGAATTGATGTTGGTCCTGTATTACTTCCCAGATGTGGTTGAGAGGCAGCCAAGTGCTCCAAGATTTTGAGATGAATATCATTATCTATGAATTCAGGCACATGGTTTACGTTAGGCAGTGAAGTTACTACTAACTACCAAGTAAGTATCATGCAAGATTATGAATTATATATACAAATATAATAGCATGCATACATGAACTAACACTATATTACATGATTTTATTTCCTCATCAGACACGATCCTCCGAGGTTCCCTTGCTTCATAAGTCTCCATTCCTATATTGCAGTTACATCTGCCGATACATTGGAACATTGGAAGCCAAGACATCGGAGTTGACCTAGCAACTCAGGGCAAGGATAACCTCCTTCCTCTCAATGTTCGAGTCTAAACTAGTAGCAACAAGGTAATTGAGATTGTCTGACAAGACAATCTAATAAATCGTCCAGAGTCCACAGGAGTGTTTCTTTTTTTCTATATTAGCTATTTTTTAGCATTTAATTTTTCTTTAAGCTATTCAGAAAATGGCTAGTTAGAAGGAGATTGCTGCTCTATGATGAGAAAGTAATAATAATAATAAAACTATATGGAGGCCTCTTCAGTAATGTTTTTGTAGTCTCTCATCTGGCGAGGCCTCCTCTCGCAATGGTGCTGTGTTGCTACGAAGCTATCTCCTGTTGCAAACACTGTTCTAAGGTTGTTGCCTTTTGAAATCATGAGAGAGGTATAGGCAAGTTTTACATCTATTTAATTTCGAAAACATTCTTCCTTGAAAGTCTACCGCGCAAAATGGAAGCAATACGCTGCCGTTAAGGCTTCTGGGCACCTCCCCGTCGGTCCCCCCAGATTGCCTATTTTGCACAGAAAATCAGCTTGCCGAATGAAGTGAAGCAACAAGAAACTGTTAGTAATGGTTATACTTTACTTGGCTAGTTTTTAAATAGAAGCACCCTTTCTCTTCTTTCTTTTCTCTATCGTAGTGGAATCATTTCCGTAGAGTCTATTTCACGCTTTATCAAGGGAGAAAGAAGAAACACAACGAAGAAGATATGTCTCCATCCATAAGAATCAGCTATCTATCAACTTGTCACACAGTCGTCAAACGTCTCTCGTCGAGCTTTTGCTCAGTTAAACATAGGTCTAGATGTATTCCTAATCAACGTTTCTTCTCTGCATTTCCAAAGCCTACAAACAAGATGTCTTGTTGCTTCGCCGTTTCCGTCACTCTCTGTCAACTATCAATGCTCTTGCCCTCGCCCAATTCAGCCTTCGCCAGCCTGAAAAGTTATCTAGAACATCAAATATACTCTCTTATCCAAGTAACAAGGCTACCATTAACAGCTGTTGGTAGTGACGATGATGATTGACAGATTATGTGACGAGTGACTAGAACAACATGAATCTCTCCGTCCTATCTAATATAGAGTCTCCTCGATAAAGAACAGGGCTGCATAGTTTGTTTCCTTCTTTTAGTAAGTCAACAGCACTCTTTGTTTCTCTTTCTCAATGTCTGTGGTATCGTCACATTTAACATAAAAGGAAAAGTGGCATTCAGTTTATTGCTAGAAAATGGTAGATAAGTATTCAAAACATGAATAAATAGACTGAATGAGTCCTACGGCTGAAAAATATACTCAAAAAAGCCAAATTATCGCTCCTTGATATTCACTTTTCTTGATTTGCAGTGGTTTACCGTAACTCAACTGTACAACAGCGTAATGATCATGTTATAGCTCTGTCCTTTAACGTGTTCAAAAAAACGAGTTGCTTGGCTATATACTGTAATATGAGCTAGGTTGTCCTTGAGGCTATATACACACGGAGCTTCTCGTCGTCGATACGGTAGAAGCTGGGTACAAGAATTGATAGCCCATTCTTATGGCTAAACAAGTTGGGGGTATACACAGGCTACCCTTTTCTTTCTCAATGACACCCCTTCAAAACCTCAGACACAACAAAGTCAATTACTTCTTCTAGCTATCTAGAACCCTATGACAGAACTCCGTCAACTGAACGTACTAGTAGTCATATAGCAGCAGTAGTAGCACCCGATATGAATAGTTTGTGCTCATATAATCCCACAGTAGAGCCTTTGACGTTTCTTGTTTTCTGCTTTCTATCTTCTTTCCGTCCTGTTTTATTATTTATATTCTTCCTTGCTCACCTAAGACATACTGGCACCATAGAAGCTGTACCTGGGCTAGAATAGACACTATATACGCACATTAAAAATGTAGAATAGCAGTTATGCATCTAAGACTCTTGTCTTTTCTAGGTTTCGGCCACTAGACCCTGAATTGTTGTATTAGGATAGAGGGTGTCTTTATAAAGAAGAACGAAACTAAAACACGAAGACTAGAGCATCTCTTCATCTCTGACGTGGCTAGTTGCCTCTGGCGATATATGAACCCATTATAAGTCGTTTCTATGGAAAGACAATATGAGCCCTTAAATTGGTGAAGCCGCTTTGGTATTTCAAGAGGCTGGATGCTCTCATCAAGTCCTCTGATAGGAGACAGCGTGGATCATCCAATTCAAAAGTCTTCACGCCCCTTGATATATAGAAAAGCAAAAGAGATTCATTGCCTATAACATCTTAAACAAAAATCGGCGGTGAAGCCAAAAGAAAGCGCAAAAGACAATACTGGACCATCGGGTACAGGCAAGTTTCGAAGGCCACAACATAGACTTGCCTGTTCACTTTCTTCCTATTTCTGTGTCCCTGATTCCTGCAAGTGACACTATATCATTCTCCTGTATACTTTCTCTGGAGGAGTTATTCTACCCAGAGTCAGTCATATTTACATGAGTTATCTGCATAGGATGTAGTAGCTACGAGATGTTATCAGCGAAGTAGTAGTACCAGCCCAGCAGGACTATCTCGTGCGTATACTTGTTTTCTATTTTCCTCTCTCCTCCAAAACATACGCGGAAAGTCGGCCAGAACGGAAAGGAATGGTGCAAAAGGACCGTTTTTTTCTCTTGGGTAGATACTGCAATCTTACAATGCTTGGTCGATGTTCTGAGTATAGTCCGGTTTGTGTTTGTTGTTAAGGCGTACGCATGCTAGTTTCTGTGCTGGAACAAGAATAAGGCTTGCTATGTAATAGTATAGCAAGACGTGTTTGGTGGATAGTAGAAACAACTGAGGTTGGCGATACCATATACGTCCTTCCTTACAACACGGCCAGTCCAAGACGCTGGTGGTGGGTGTATTCATCCTCTCTTCCTATGTTTCACACTCGCCTTGTCCTTGATATTTACTCCTTAGTGCCAGGAACAATGACAACAGTTCAGTCTCTCCCTGTTCTACACCTGACAAAACGTAGTGTCAAACTCGGCACCAAGGCCTTCTCAGAACATAGGCCCAGAATGCAACATTGGGAAATCACCCTGTAGATGGGCAGTGTATACAATAAAAAGGAGACAGCTATGCTCTCCCTTCCTCGTTGTTCGTAACACTTCATAATGAATGATGACTAAAAGAACTAGCAGACGCTATTTGCTGTCTAGCGGTAAATACTAACAGCGTACTAATAACCCTAGACTCGGATGAGGGTTTTGCACTCTCCTACTAACATGTTTTTTTTTTTTTTTTACAACTCATCAATCATCTTGACAGACACGATATAAGGAGGGTTACCACTATGGCCATATATTTTCGATCCCAGCCCCCAAGAACCATAATTTTTACAGGACCATTAGTAGTATGAACTCAGAATCCTTTCTCTTTTTGCTTCTCAAGCCGACAAGAGATAAATTCAGATAATGGCGTATTTTGTCAGTTATATCCTCTCTCTACCAAGTCCTTTTCCGACTACTTGTAGCGCCTTCCGAGGACGGCCTAGGCAAGCTGTCCAGCCAATCTGAGGCCTTGACAGCGCCAAGCCGGAGTTGTGGGAGTCCAGGTGCCACTGCGCAGAACGGAAGGAATATTCCTGACATTAGATCATGATTTACTAGTAATTTTCGTACTGGTGGTAAACTAACGGTGAAAAGATATGTCATTTTTTTAACATTTTGGTTATCTTGTTCAGCATTATCACGAGTGCGCAAATATATATGCACTTCGAAGTGAGCTACCATATTTTCAGTAGCCAGTCTTCCATATCTAGTATCATGTTCTCTCCAGGCGATGTAGCAACGGGAAAGACAAAGGAGTGTTTATTGCT
Organism: Endoconidiophora polonica; assembly: GCA_001856765.1. Classification (NCBI taxonomy): domain Eukaryota; kingdom Fungi; phylum Ascomycota; class Sordariomycetes; order Microascales; family Ceratocystidaceae; genus Endoconidiophora; species Endoconidiophora polonica. Next base: position 157,971 of record LXKZ01000181.1, on the reverse strand, counting down.
CGTACACAAATATATTGTACATGTAATATTACATGCATTAGTACTTAACCTGTGCATATATAGCATAATGTACAGGTATATACTGGTGTAAGTACACGGTCCAGAGACATGTGGAGATAAAAAAACCTTTGAACATGAGTAGACAAGCTTGGGGAGCTTTCCCTCCAAGACATATTCCAGTCTGCGCCCCAAGAGACGGGATAGGTTCCTCTCGTGTGCGTGTTTATTTGTGTACAATCTGAACTGATACTACACAGTAGTACTGATACTTTGTGTGATTCAAGACACTGCGGTCAACGCCTTTTCCTTCTAGACCTTCTCTATTTTTCTGCAGCCACATCGATCGCCTGAGTTTAGTGACCAGATCAATACAAACAGGTAGAAGATGACCACAGTAAGTCAGCTTGAGTGCTTATAGCAACATACTTTCAGAACACTGCGGATTCTATGATTTTGATGTTTCATTCTGCTGGTGCCTCTTCATCGTTGATATATTCTGACAACAACCAAGTAGGTCTGATGAAGGCATGGGTGGTTGAACTAGACTACAGAAGAGGGGAAAGTAGGACACAGAGCAATTCTAAACAAGATATAAACGAGGAATAGAGGATGAACGCTTGACTGACTTACTGCCTTAGGCGATCTTCCCCGTGATAGTCAAGAAGGCTCCCCTCAACCCATGTGATTTTATTATGTATTACTTATTTTAGCCTGATAGAGGCATGATATTCGTAAGATCATTTTTTCACAAATCAGTAGCAATATATAAAACATATCAGCTTAAAGCATGGCAGATTTCATCTGGGGGGGGCCTTACTTTGCGCTGTTGGAATATTGAGAGGTAAGGATAGTTATTCCGCATGTATTTTCTGGGCTACATAGTATATAGCGATAGCATAGACCATGTCACTAGTTTTGTCGTTGAAACGGTCGCATTATTGTGAAGACAAGAAAAGGGCCTATCCCGCTCTATCTCCAAATTCTCAGCATCTCCGTGGATCAGCCAACGGCAGGATATCGACTAGCGATTGATGATTCTCAGATGTCTTGTTTCTCTTTATTGTGAGCGTATGAACAACAATAATGACATTCAGGACTAATGTGTACTCAGCTTAGCATGGAATACGATGGCCGTGGCTGTGTTGAAGGCACCAAAGAACCAAAAAAAGAATCAGTAAGCATGGCAGATAGAAACAAGCCACACATATATCGCGGCATCGGAAGACGCCAGCGGAATAAAGAGGCAGCCGGCATACAAAAACATCGAAATTTTTATATGACTAGTAATTATATATTTACATATCATAGATATACTGATCATGGTTGCCATTTAATGATTTTATATGCTATTGCATCCATAGGCGTCTATCTGTCTATGAGTATATATGTATATAGCCATTGGTTAGTTATATCTATAACTTGCGTTTAAAATTATATGGTACGCTCTGCCCAACGTGCGTACAGCTCTCCGCCACCGAGCTCAGAGTGACACAGATTGAAAGGCTTATTTATTTGTCTCTATATAGGTCTAGCAACTATAGTCGTGGTGTCACAAGAAAAGGCCCGCGGTAGGCATAAATCGGCATGAAGAAGGCTGATCTGAGATAAATATTGAATGGAAGATGAAGAAAAGCAAACTATAGACGTCCTTAGCCCCCCCCCCTCCCCACGACGATCCTACATACTAGCAGCGATAATACTACTAATACGGACCATGCCATGCCGTTGGTCACGGGTTCACCGGTTTTAAGCCCTAGCCTGTTGTCGAGAAAGAAAAAGAAAATACTTGTTGGCGGGCTAGTTGTACTACTGCGCCATGTGTACAAGGGCCGTTACTCTAGTTACAACTGAAATCTAGCACATTCAAACAATAAGTGTTAAAATGAGAGTTGAAGTCTCGCAAACGCTCATTCTCGTTCATCGTACATACACACAAATAGTACCAAAAAACAACACACTAAACTTCTCCAAGTAGTGCTTCGACGAGACAGGGTATAAAATAAATGACACGTGTTAGTGACGATAACCGAATCTTCTAGTGAAATCAAGGCATGGAGGTATGAAATCAAAAGTAAAATAGAGCTGAGCATGTAAACACATGATGGATAGTGATGTCATGGTTTCAGAAAGAGGGTGTAAGATGGTAGCAGCTACAGAACCAACAGGTTGCCATAGGCGGCATGGGAGTGAAAACGAGAGAGAGAGAGAGAGAGAGATTAAGCATTAGAAATCATTTATGATTGCGTGTCAGGGTTAACATTGTTGTCATTGTAGCTTCTTAGTGGACTTTAGTGGCGATCATGTAGGGCATGGCAGTTACTACCGAATGCAAGCGAAGTGCCGATCACATCATGTGTCTGGATAGCGGAATTGTAGAGAGTTAGAAATTTGTAGAGCACATAATCAGAGAGTATTATAAGATATACAGCGAGAAATATAGACATGTAGAGGTTATAGACTTACAGACAGACATGCATAGATTTATGTATGCCCCATACCACTTCTGGAGAGAAGGAGGAGACTGAGCTGTTGACAAGAGGTGCTGAACATCAAGACGTTTGAGTACATCTCTTTGGCAAGAGTTTGTTAGTCTCTTGTTATGTTCGTATAAAGCATCTGAAGGATTTTGATTACTGAAACAGACTTGCTATGATCCCAACCCTTGTAAACATTGGATGTTTGGTTTCGTACCAAGGAAATATTAAGAGAAAACCCGTATTGTTGCCTTCTAAGAGAATGTGAAACAGGCCATTGGTAACGCCCGCAATATCGACAGGACTGGTTTTCTGGAGGCTTCCACATAGTAAGGTTTCTTTTTTTCTGTTGGCCTCCTAAGTCTATTATAATGTTAGTCTGAGAAACAACATGAGGCTAAACCCATCTAGCCAACGCCAGAGCCGCTAAAAGCCTTAGCGTAGCACCGATCGCTACCATACCTGCTGAAAGTATGGGCGAAAATTAAAAGGTTAGATCGCCAGCTTTAGTGGCTTGAACAAAAGCTTAGTTAGGACCGCGATTGGTTGGCGATCTATTTCGGAGCTTTTATCTTGTTGGAGTGCTTTCATATAAGAATATAATCTAAACGAAGGAGTAAAGGACGGTATTGATATGGTAGTGAAGAGAAAAAAATGGAAGCAACTATAACAACGGGCTTTTAGTACAAGAAACGCCTACTGCCAATTTCCCCACTAGGTGTTTATGCGTTTAGCCGCGATAGCAACATTAGAAAGGACTTGCCTTAGGCTTACGAAAGCTAAGAGCTAGCATCACTGATGTGCCCTTCGTTGCAACGCTCCGGGCTAGCCTTTGTGATCTTCTGTCAAAGTCACATTTGTTAATAGATGCTATTCAGCCGCACGGGCAAAATACAAATAACAGCCTGACTATGACATCTTTTTTTTTCCCCTATTCTTTTCCTACGTAGTATCTTTTGTGCACAACCATCTTTCAGGTCCAGGGCCACCCTCCTTGTCTGTGTACGACTCAAATAGCGCGGATCCAGCTTGCTACGGGAAGAAATAAAGAGGCACGGCATTTTAGAATAGAAGTAGCGTGAGAGTCCTCTGTATCGTCTTTGCTTGTGTATTGGGCCGCACAATATCGTGGTCTTATCTATCGCCAAAGAACATAACCTGTCGCCTTCCAAGTTCATATACTATGTACATTAAGCAAGCATACAGATAGATGGTGTCCTCAGCCGCCATGGTTCTCAGCAGGACAGGCCAGGCAGGGTGTTCGTTCACCCGTGGCAAACTGCCCTTCTTCAGCTGTTGCGCTGAAGTGCCCAAAGTACCCTGTACTTATGACATTGTCGCCTGCAAGTAAGTACATGTAAGAAAGAAAATAAGATGGTGAGCCGTGATAGACAGACAGGGGAACACTAGATCTCACTTACGTACGCTATTTTCTTAGTTTTGGATATGGAAGAAAACAACTAACGGCTATCGATATTCTTAGCAAAGGGAGATGGCTGCGGTATTAGGAATCCCTGAAAAGCAAAAAGCATTTCAGTGCTTCCGTTCCCTTTTATTTTCCTCCCATGTACATTGTGCCATGCAGTCTATAAGTGCAGGAAACCTGCTTGAAGCTCGTAGGTGGAAATGAAATAAACATCTCCTTCACATGCAGCCCAGCCGAGCGAGAGAAAAGGCAGGATAACCACTATAACAAAAATTTATTAGCCAAATCACAGCACAAAGAATCCGTCCAGAGACCTTTTTTTCAAAGAAAAAAATTACCATAACGAGACGAGACTCCAACATGCTGTGAATTTTTTTTCTGATCATTAATCATAATTAATTTCTAGAACTATGAGAAACAAAAAGATTTTGTTCCGCTTCTGTTATTTGTTGTATGGCAGGAGCGGCCCTAAACAGTAAAGAAGAACAACAATAACAACAAAAACAAAAACAACAACTGCCGCCCACACGCACTATCTATAGACAACAAATTACAAAGCGGGTGCAGCCACGTTGGGGCCTCACCTACGTCTTGTTCCTTCTTCTTTTATTCTTGGAAGAGGGAGGAGGAGGGGGCTGACTGCATGTTACATTTCGTCTTGCAGGCTCAACACCATCTCTGTCCTGCTCATTCCGTAAAGTTCTTTCGTGTCAGAAATTGAAGCCAAAGCCTGCCCCGTACTGTAAATCATCAGTTTTCGTTGCTGTTAGTCTGTCCACAGAGAAAAAAAAAGCCCAAGTCCGGCGCATTCTTTGCTAGGACTCCATAGCAGGTGCCAACTCCAGCAACAACCGTTTATAGAAGCAGAGCCATTACTACAACAGTCCTCCACTCTTCTGTATACTCTCCTGTGTTTTTTTTGCAGCGTCTTCAGCTCTAACCAGACCAGGCGTTGCTTCCTCATTACCTTTCTAGGGTAAAATATCCGTCCTTTTGTTCTGTTTGAGCTTTTACAACCTCCATCCATCCATCATAGCCAGACTGTCTGTTCAGAGTCGAATTCCTGATGCCAACGACTACTTAGTTGTACTCTGCTATTTTTCTGTTACTTTGGCTTCCATGGGCAAGATCAAATAAATAGCGTCTCTCCCCATGTCACCGGCTTTGATATCAACGCCCCCTCCCAGCACATCACAGGTTCCCGGTCTCATGTTAACTGTAGGCAGAGTTTTTGACTGTTATCTGAACCGAACTATTGCTGCTAGGCTTGTATCAATTCGCTGCTTTTGTTAAAAATATTGCGTACAGTGGTGTTAGACAGACAGGTACTGCTGCTCCATCTGGACTATCTATCTGGCGATTATTCGTCTAGCTGTCTATCTTGAAGACTTAACCTGTCCGTTCCGCTGACTTCTCCTCCCTCCTCGTCGTTTTTTTCCCCTGCCACACTGAAAATACCACCAGACCAGCATCCCGAAAATGACTTTGATAGCTGCGCTCTCTATGTGGGTTGCAAACAACAGGTGAAGCGAGAAAAGACCCTTTCCTGCCCAAACTGCTGTTTACTATTAGCTCTTTTTTTGCTGCTACTTGTCCCAGTAAACTAGCAACAATGAGCACTGTGTGTACATCCTGCCTCTGATGCTGCTATGCAAGTACTGCCAAAGCAATTCGGCGTCGATCTAGTCACTGTTCTACTTGCTAGACATGCCGACCCGACGACGCCTTAGATGCTCATCATTCACATCTACCTCTGATCATCAATGTGATTCTCTTCTCTCTCGCACGTTCTTGTCTCTACCTCCGTTGAAACACCCCGGCCACTGCCACCCTCTTCAGCTCGAATCCAGAGACTAGACAGACAAACATACAGGGCCAATATGTTGCATATCAGCAAGTATACAGATGCCATACTCTACTTACTACAGACTTAAATGCTAGCTTCTTCTTCTGCATATACCAAGCACCGAATGGCGGAAAGACACGCATCTACATTTGGACTATGTCTTGAACCCCCGGTTTGCCTGTTTGTCTGCCATTCATTACTTTAGTATCTCCCTTCCTTTCTCTCTCCTGCCTACTAACTTTGCAGAGTACTACAGTAAGATCAGCGGTAGTACTTGGATAGCTACCCTACTTGTAGTAGTAGCAGTAGCACTCGAACAAGCAAGCCCTTAAATCTCTTAAAGCATCCCGCCCTCGGCCCATCATCCTGCTTGCTCTCTTCCTCTTTTCTTCTCCTTCTTTTTTATTCTCTTTATCCGTCTACTTCATCCTTGCATCCTTGTCCGCACGCTATTAGAACGACACCCCCTCCCCCGAAGGCTAACACTACAAAACTCTCGTTCCCATCCTTTTGTATCATTCTGCTGTTATTAATCCTGTCTCTCTTCAACTCTTCCGTTTCTCTACACACTCACTACCTACCCATCATCCATGGTAAACCTGACTAGCAGATAAAGCGCTTGTTCTTTGGCCATCTGTTCGAGTCTGGCCTTGTCTACCTCCGTTCTTCCTTCTATTTTTTTAATTCACATTTTCCCCCATAACCCACCCGTTCCTTTTCTAGATTGTAATTTTCCTAACAAGCGAACCTTTGGGTTCTTGATTCTAAATCTTTCCAAAAATATTTAGTCTTGCCCCATTGTTGCGGCAACCTACTTTTTATTCCCTTTTTAGGGTCCTTTTTTGTGTCCGTTTCCTTGTCTATTTTAAGTCTCTGTTCCTCGCCTTCCAATCATCCATTCTCTCTTGCGTTGAACGACGTCGCAATCTGTAGTCGAAGACCTTTCTTTTTACTTAGCTGCGGCTGCTATCTTTTGCGCTACTGCTTGCATCCCTACCATCATCACATCGTCACTAGTCTCTCATCTATCATTCTACCGACACTTATCTCGAATCTTACCGCCCGATCCATCTTCCGTACAGCCCGTCCCAGCTTATTGCTATCACCACCCAACGCTTTGTCCGTCAACTATCGCGAGGCGTGATGTCGTCAAACTTCCAGTACGCCTACCCTGGCGCTGATCAAAGTCCCCAGGTGGGCCAACCATATGTTTCGCCTGCCTATTACCAGCAACCAAATCAACCGTATGTTGCAGTCGCTCGCACGCATCTCTCTCCAACTAGATCATCCACGCTCTGAATATCGTCGTCTGAACATGCTCCAATCTACAACTACAAATTAGTCCGCCACAGTCGCGACCACAACCCTTATATAGAATCATGGCTAGAGTCGCAGTCAAGCTAACCCCCCCCCTCCCCATCGTCTGTAGGTCGCCACAAACTGTATACCCTGTGCAATATATGCAACCAAGCCCGAATATCTACGCCCAACCCGCGCCCATGCCTACGCCACAGCAGTTCTACTCGTATAGTCAGGTATGATTCATGGTTGACACACCCTATCTATATCTTGTCGCATCGTGCTGTGTGTAACTATAGCCAACTAAATAATTCACTCTAGCAACAGCACCAACCACCACTGCCATCACCCATCTCGGCTTACTCACCGCAGCCTAGCATTTCGTCAGGTATACCTCCACACTATATCTCTAAACTTAGTCGATAATTGTTCAAGCTTCCTCAAGACCATTGACCTAACAAATACGACCACAGGCCAGACTCATAGCCCATACACCTTCGCGCAGTCACCACCCATCATCTCATCACCGCATATCAATGGGTACTCTCCATCGCCAGCCAGCCATATTCAGCAGCCTCCTAGTTTCACACCCACCGAGCTTCCGGGCTGGTCGGCTCCTCAAATACCCACCCCTACTGGTCGCAAGAAGGCCCTGTTGATCGGCATCAACTACTTTGGTCAGCGTGGCCAGCTTCGCGGGTGCATCAATGACGTAAAGAATATGTCCGCCTATCTTGTTCAAGAGTTTGGCTACAATAGAGAGGATATGGTTGTACTTACCGATGACCAACACAACCCTATCGGTCACCCAACCAAGCACAACATCCTGCGCGCTATGCACTGGCTGACCAAAGATGCCCAGCCTAGCGATTCGCTGTTTTTCCACTACTCAGGTATGTCGAACAAACGAATCCAAGTTCAGACCTCTCAAATTTCTAGCGCCAGTACGTTACCGCCATAGCAAGAGATAATTAACATAATGCACTGCAGGTCACGGCGGCCGAACCCGTGATGCCTCAGCCGAAGAACCTGACGGCTACGATGAGGTCATCTATCCCGTTGATTTCCGCAAGAACGGCCACATTACCGACGATGAAATGCATAGAATAATGGTTAGCCCATTGCCACAAGGTGTGCGCCTCACAGCAATTTTCGACTCATGTCACTCCGGAACCGCGCTGGATCTTCCCTACATTTACTCGACACAAGGTATCATGAAGGAGCCGGAAGGAGCCAAAGAAGCTGGTATTCAGCTTATCCAGACAGTCTCCGCCTGCTCGCAGGGTGTTGCCGATAATGGTAGTATCAAGCGTGGACTTGCCAACTTTATCCACAAGGCAACTCAAAGTAATGAGTCTTTGCAAAGCTCCAAGTTCAAAAAGTCATCCAAAGCCGATGTCATCATGTTTTCTGGCAGCAAGGACAACCAGAAGTCGTAAGTTCCAGAGTTTCTTCTTTTGTTACAAGCACCCTAATGCAAAGTAAGTGTGGTGTCCTTGCTAACTAGGTTTCTTTCTACTATAGCGCTGATGCCATGGTCGCATCGCAACCCACCGGTGCTATGTCATGGGCCTTCATCAACGCTCTTCGCAAGAACCCTCAACAGAGCTATGTGCAACTGTTGAATAGCATCCGGGATGAGCTTGCCACCAAATACACCCAGCGGCCACAGCTTTCTTGCAGCCACCCCTTGAGTAAGCATAACCCATTGACAATCAAGCAATATAAAGCACCAGCTTCCCTTGCCCCTTGAATCATCTCTGTTTTCTTTCTTCTTCTCTTTGTGCCACGACAAGAACAGAATCATTGTAATAATCATTCGTTCCTGATTTTGTTACTGATCCCTATTTCCTTCTTGCATATATTTTATTTTCTTCACACTTCTTTTCCATCATACATACATCATAAACAGCTTGTTAGACACTGTAGCATACACTAGTATCTATTAGCATATCCCTTCCATTTCCCTTCCCTCCTTTGCCTTTCTTTTTCTATTATCACACCACACAAAGAAAGAAGCCTCTGCGTGCTGACATTTTGGTAGATACGAATCTGCTGTTTGTCATGTAAACAGGCCGGAATTCATCTCACCACTGTTCAAAATATGACAAACACAACGGGTGAAGGATAGCTAGCCAGACAGACGACTTGTCAAAATAGCAGTCAAGGTAGATAATTCTTGTGTCATAACCTTGACGAGTACAACACCTAGTCTTAATGCAATTTTGGTGACACAGCATCTACACGACGACGAACATCTGCTCCCATACCCAATGTCGTCTCGGTACTTCAAGCAGATGCCACTACCCTCCCCTCGGTCGTCCTGTTATACCCCATGATCCATCCAGGCAGACATGGGTTTCTCACATATATTCGGTCCATCTTTTCGAGCTATACTTGTCTTTTTTTTTTCCTTGATACGATTGCCATGTCTTTGAGTATTTTTGTTTCTTTTTATGCGTTGTTTCACTTTGGATTTTCATAGTCCCGGTTTCTATTTATGCTATAAAGTCAAGCGATGGTGCGGATGTTTCTTTGTTCCTATATAACTTTTTTTTCTGTTGCAGGGATTATGGATGGAAGCTTGAAATACAAGATTGTTTTTGGTTTTAAGAGAAGAGGAAATTCTCGCATAACGTTATCTTCAGACCATTCTTTTTTGTAAGCGATATTCAAGTTGTTTTGGTTATTTCGGAAGTACAAACTTAGCTATTATATAATGGACGTTCGCAGAATATTTAAAAGAAGAGAAAATTACTGCGGTGATGTCATAAACTACTATGAAACAAGCAGATTCATCAGGTATGAAAAGCGAATAATGATAAAAAATAACCTATGTAAAGTGTGAAAACAACAGCCATGGACGAATAATACTCACAGCAAAAGTAGGAAACTCCATGATGATAATCTTAGTAATGATGACGATGATGATGATATGAACCCCCAATCTTCCCAAAATGATTTGAATCTTCCATCAAACAATAAAATACAAAAACGCCGAAGACATAAAACAACATGACCTTTTTCCATTGTAACAAAGAGACTTTCAAGAGCAGAAAAGAAAGAAAAGAAGACAATCCAAAACCCCACCATTGAAAAAAAAATTCTTGAAGAAAGATGGCATAAAAAGAATAGTAGAAAAGAAAAGAACAGTAAATCACAACTCAAGTAGACGAAGAAGTCTTCTCACGTGACTTCCCTCTCGCCGAAACAGCAGCTGCCGCCCGAGTCGCCGCAACACTACTTCTCAAGTCCTTGACGCGCTTCTTCTTCTTCATGTCCTCAACAACCTCGACGATCTTGACACGCCTGATTTCTTGTTTCTGCCATTTCTTGGCAGAGAGTTGGGTACGTACGGTGAAACGAACCATCAACGCCACAGCCTTGAAAGATGGCGGAGAGTGAAGGCCAAGTTTGGAGGCTGCGCTGCGGCGACTGGATGTGGTAGACTGAGAAGAGAGCGGTTGGAGAGTAGACGAAGGCATGTTAAGAGACCGTTTACTACCCAGTACGTCGCGTCTGATATGCTCCAATTCGCGGAGTTGCGCGGAGTTGCTGTTTAAATCATAACATGTTAGTAAACAGGTACTTGAGGCAAAAGAAGAAGGAAAGATAAACGTACCAAGCATGTGCAACGTCTAGTTGCAACTGTAAGAAACGTTTCGCAAACGCTGCGTCCGCACGCAAACTAGCTTCACGCTCCCACCGCGCCTGCATCCATTCCATCTGCATGACGAGCCCGCGAAGCTCCTTCTTATGCTTCTCTTCGGCGCTCTTGAGCGTCTTAACGAGTGTATCAACTGTCTCACGTGCCTCGTCGCTACTAGCACGCGCTTGCATTTCCGCCTGAACTTCAGCCAGGGCACGTTCTTTAGCATCCGCCGCCGCCTGGACACTCTTGATGTCGCGGGCCAGTTTCTCGGCGCCAGAGCGGAAGGCAGAGCGCTCGGCCCGAGTACGCTCAAGTTTCTTGCGCAGCGCCGCCTCCGACGCTGTCAAGCCCTCAATAGTCTCGAACTGCATGCGCACATCGTGCTCGAGTGCGTCAGACTCTGTTAGTGCCTTGCGCAGCTTACGTTTGAGGTCCTTGGCCTCCTGCGAGTTGTCGTGCATGCCGCGTTCGGCGATTTCCTCGGCATGTGCCATGGCCGACAGCGCCTTCTTCTCGGCCTTTTCGATGCGCAGTGTGAGCTGGCGCGATTCAAGCACGTGACTAGCCCGCAGGTCATCGGCTTCGCGTCGCGCTTCATCAAGTGCTTCTTCGAGGGCCGTACGCTCGTCCTCGATGTCAATGAGTTGTGTCCGGAGCTCCGATACCGACTCGGAAGCCTTGCGCTCGATTTCATGTAGCTTGGCTTTGGTTTCCTGCAGTGACTGGTTGGCCGTCGTGACTTGCTTGCGCAGCACTTCAACCTCGGCCCGTCGCGAGGCAGTTCCCGGTGAGGCGACAGGTGACTTGGGTGAGGCAGCTAACTTCATAACCTCAGCTTCGTGCAGCTTCTGTTCGAGTTCGGCGATCTGCTTTCTGAGGCTGCGCACAGTCTCCTTGTTGCTAGACTCTCGCGAGATATAGTCAAGCTCTTTTTGACGCGCAGCATTCAGGTCGCGGCGGATAATGGACATTTCGCCGCTGCCATCGCCTGTCGAGATTGTCTCAGAAGCAGCAGCGAGCTTCACCTCGAGATCGGAAATATCTCGCTCAAGGTCACGGATTGTGCGGCGGGCAGAGGCAAGTTCTTGGCTTTCAGTCACACTTGACGATGCCACATTCTGGCGCAGCTTGCTAATCTCCTGTGAGAGACGGTCTTCTTCCGCTGCGGCCCGATCCAGTTCGTCTTCCAAGGACCGTTCGGCATCTAACCTGCGCTCCTCGAGTAGTTTGTTCTCCTCTTTGAGACGGCGCACTTCCATATCTAGCTTGGTTCGCGCGGTCCGAAGATCGACACGCTCTTGATCCAAGCGGTATGTTTCCTCGCCGCGCTGGTTACCAAACGCCTTCAGTTCAGATTCCAGCTCGTCTCGTTCAGCCCGTACTTCGGCAATATCGGCACGCAATGTCTGCAGTTCCAGACTGATAGTAGCAACCTGTTCCTGAAGTGCCAGCTTTTCCTTGGAGACACGACCAAAGTTGGCGGAAGATTCGGAGAGTTGGTTGCGTAGACGCTCCAGGGTGGCTGATGTCTGACGGGAAACTTCATCGCTGCCTCCTGTAGATGATGCCGTGCGGTTGGCGGCCCGAAGTGCATCAATTTGTGCCCTGAGGTCTTCCTTTTCGCGGGCTGCGGCGTCGGTCTCCTCTTCTAGGGCAGCCTGAATAACTTCAACCTCGTCAGACAGGGCCTCTGCCTTTTCGGCTTCGATATTCGCCTTGTTCTGCGTCCGTCGGAGGTCTTCGCGCACCTTTGATAGTTCATTGCGCATATCGGCAAGCGCGGTCTGCTTAGCCTGGAATGCGTGTTGAAGTTCGTCGATGCGCCGAGATAGGACGGCTTCTTCGCTCTTGTGACGATCAACCTCGTCTTTGATAGCGTCCTGGAGCTCAGACTCTTTGTCGCCGGCCTGGCGCAGTCGGTCAATGGTACGCTGGAGGCTAGCGGCCTTTTCTTCTGAGCGTTCCTTTGCTGCTTCCAGCACACGCTTCTCGGACGACCATTTATCGGAGTCAGTATCGTAAAGATTCTCTCGTTCGCGAAGGATAGCCTCTAGTCGGTTGATCTCGTCCCGAAGCTGGTTGATGTCTTCTTTGTACAGGTCCTTGGCATCCTTGTCTAAATCCAAGACACGTTCCTTTTCAAGGGCCAGATTGGTTTGGAGGTCGGTAACGAGCTTGCGCAGCTTCACGGCTTCTTTTTGCAAGGAAACAGACTCGTTGGCAATGTTATCATATTGACTCTGAAGATGAGACTTAGAGTCCTTGAGACTGTCCACTTCTACTTCTAAATCCGTAGCCTTAGACTTGATTGTGAGGAGATCGCGCTCAAAGGCATCCCGCTCTCGCTTCGCTTCGCGGGCCTTGGTTCGTAGCTCCTCGGCATCGGCTAGAGCCTGCGAGTATTGCTTCTCAAGTGCTGAAAAATCGTGGCCACTCTGTTCAAGTTCTAGCTGTAGCCTAGATACTCTTTCGTCTATCTGGCGAGACAGTCCCTTATTCACTGTAGACTTGTTGGCCATCTCCTCTTGTAGTTCTTCGAGATCAGCCTCAGCACGCTCACGCTCCATCCGTGCATCGTCCATTTTGTCTTTGAGGTCATCGGTTTCTGATTCGAGTTGTCGCACTTTGCGCTCAAGGTCCTCTATCTTGTCGTGAGCATCGTCGAGTTCTTCGTTGGTATGGGAACTGCTCTGGAGCTTCTCCTCGAGCTCGATGATGCGTCGCTGCTCAGCCTTGACTTTAGCTTCGTATTCAGCGCTTTGGCGTTGCTCATTTCTGCATCGGGCTTCAGCTGCCATAAGCCGTCTTTCGAGATCGGCGGCTTCCGTATCGCGTCCTTCGAGAGAGCGCATCTTTACTCGTAGATTCTCAGCTTCTATCTCTTTCTCTTTGGCTCGCCGAAGCTTATCTTGCAAGACTTCAGCTTCGATTTGGCGCTCAGCGTCTCGACTTTCCAATCGACGTACTTCCCCTTTGAGCTTATCGAGATCTTCGTCCTTAAGCCGTGAATGTTGTAGCTTTTCTTTGAGGGATTCAATTTCTGCCTCACGGTCAGCTAACCGCTTAACCTTATGACGAAGCTCTACCACTTCTTCCTCCCTTTCGTCGAGCAGACGTTCTTTTTCGCGGAAGCTACGCTCGAGCTCGGCAACCTCGTCATCTTTCTGCTCCAAGGAATTCTCCTTCTCCTGTATTCGTCGTTGTAAATCATCAATGTCGCCTTCTTTTTCTTCTAGTGCTGCTTTGATTTTGTTTTGAACTTCGTCTTCGAGCTTCTCTCGTAATTCGTCCATCTCGTCTTGATGCTCGGCAACTAGACGCTCCTTCTCGCGCAGCTCAGCTTCGAGGTCTGTTATCTCGTCTCGTAACTTGTCGGCTTCTGCGCTTCCCGATTCAGCTTGGCCAAGTTGAGTGTTGAGGCGGTCAATCTCGGATTCTTTGTCCTCCAGCTCGGCACGTAAGCGTTCCAGTTCGGTTTTCAGAGAATCGTCAGCGTACTTTTTTTTTGAGCGCTCTTGTAGGTCGATCAGTTGTTGGCGATATGTTTCAAGGTCCTTCTCGGCAGCGGAAAGGTGTTTCTTATAGCTAGAAAGATCACGCTGCAGCGTGATTCTGTCAACCTTGAGGTCCGTATTCTCTTTCAAAGCAGCCTCACTATAGCCGGGGCCTGCTTTGCGCAGGGCTTCTTCGAGGAAATGGATCTTGAGTTTCAAGCCAAAGTTCTCCTTCTCGATTTTGTCGATGACGTTTTCCTGCTCACGCAGAGACATCTGGTTGCCGTCGTCCAGGGGGCCTTTCCCGGAGAAGTTTCGTCGTGGTGGGAGGTTGAGTGGTGTAGAGGCGACGCTACTTGCCTCAGCATGAGCGGGTGTGCCCATCCTCGGTGTGCCCATGGACATGACGGAGCGTCCAAACAATGAGTTCTCGAATGATGGCAGCGGCGTGAGATCTTCTTCGATGCGGTTCAGCAAGCCAGTGGGCGTGCCTGGCATGTCGTTGCCGTTCTCTTTACCCCGCCGCCTGAAGCCGCCGTTGCGTGTAGCAGACTTAAGTAGTGGCGTGAACTCGGGTCCGGCGTCTTGCATGTTGCGCCGGTCTGCTAATGGACCGCGGCTCTTAGGCGTCCTTATGCCAGCGCCAGCGCGGCCACCGCCCCGCAGTTGAGCGAAGATGTTTTTCTGGGCATCTTCTTTCACCGGCGACACAAACGAGGCTTCTTGCGATATGTCGAGGTCGGGCTGGTGATGTGACAGGTAGGTCGCGTCGCCGAGGTTTGTGCGCGGCGTATCGAGGACGTTGCCGTATCCTGGATAGGCCATGTCTGCATGTAGTCACGATGCTAGACGAAATCGCAAACAAACAGATTGATAATCGTAAGTGGTATCTCAATGATATGATGATGAAAATGGATTGCTGATCGCGGCTATTGCGCGCAGTATGTTTGGCAGCAAATCGTTGGCGTAAGAATAGAACTTAAGAGCCGCTAAGCTGTGATTGGTAGTAGTAAAAATCACGATGATGTTCAGATGTCCGTTGCCAAAGCAGTCATTAAAGAATAATTAGCAATCAGCCCTAGATTCCAGTGTTGGGGTCCGCTGTAGATTGCGACGAGGCTCTATTACAGCGGCTTTTTCCAGGTCTTTGGCTGGTATTGTCAATCATTTGTTTCGTCTCAGCGCGTTTGTTTACTTACTATCCCAATTGCGTCTAGCGCGGTGGCAACCAGCAGTAGCCCCCAACCAATCAAATGTTATAGTAGTGGGGCTCAATTCTCTCCAACGCGCAGAGTCCTGTAACCCTAGCTTTAGCTCACTTAGGCTTTAACCCTACTGTAGAATATTGTGGTATCTTGAAAACAATGTATTGCACTTTAAAACAGTCAGTTTAACCAGATAGCTTGCAGATAACCCTTATGATGATCCTCACAACGTCATCTTCGGTCTGTTAGTGATTACTGCAAAAAATAGCCTACAGTACTAACATAACTAGGTTACCCAGTTTCCTATTTTTTTTTTACTTCCTGACTGCCAACCCTTAAACTTTGATCGCCCAGGCCGGATGGCGATATGTCTTTGCTTCGCTGCAGTTGATTATATTTTTAATTTGACCCTTCGCCTTCCTTCATATCAACATCGGCACCATTGCCAGCTTAAGTCCAACTGGCTTTTTAGATTCTACTAGATGCTTAGAACTTGCCACTGCGACCGCAACTGATAAACAATCTATCGCCACAAAGCTGCTACTATATATTGATGAGGCCAACTTTGGGGTTCGTCAACATTTGCACTGTAGCCGTCAAGATAATTGTGTACGCCGTTTTAGGGATTGTTCTTTCCTTGCCCTGATTCTAGGGGCCGTTAACTTCTTGATATCGACCAAGCAAGGGCATCAAAGTATTCGTCTGCCCCCAACAACAAACAAACAATCTGATTACCGACTCGCCAGCAAAGCCGCGAAACGTCGGGTTCTTATTTTGCTGCCATAGAGACCACCTTGGCTGCTAAAATTGAGTGCGCATTGCATGTACCCAAGATTTGGTTTCGGACAACCAGACGCAATTTAATCAATAGTCGCAGCTATTACAAGACCAAGGTTTGTGGTTGGCCTGAGATCTAGAACTTTGTTCTTTGAACTACTTCAAAGCGCCCTCTCCGCTAACCGGGAAATTATCTTTATATTCATTGAACTTTCCCCGTATTGTCTGATTTCTCCTTTCTAAACATTATTGCTACCTCTCATCTTCGGCACTATATTCTTTGATGGAAGCATCCCGGCTGTCATTACAAAAAAAAGAAAAAAGCACTAATCCCCCCTGCTAGTACACTTTTAAATCTAGGACCACCTGGAATGTGAAGGTTCTAGAAATATTTGTTATTGTTTCTAGCATTTTTTGTCATTTTCCTTCTTTCTTGATCGTTCTATCTTTGTTTCGGGCTTGGTAAAAGATCGTTGAGTCGAGACGATTGATAACGCTCAGACCAGTGGCAATACTTCATAGTTCAGCCTGAACCAGGACTTTCTGCAGATAATTGGGCACTTAACGGCATCTAAGCAGCTTGTACTGAATTGCTGATCGATTACGCGCTGCTCCCGGCGTAATGGCCCTAGACTTTTGCTAAGATACCGGTTCTTGCTTCCCATCACTCCGTTCTCAAACTGTCAAAGTTCAATTGTATTTCCAGCACTTCATTGTGATATTGGAATGCTGTTTCTTGTGTCAGAGCTATCCTCATCTCATTTTCACTTCTTTCTTGTCTTTTGAAACAAAATATTTTTACTATTTCCTATCTTTATCCTTCCTGCCAACCAGAAAGCATGGGAACTCATTTCTATGATCTCCCTGATGAGATCATCAAGATAGTGTTAGACCAAGTCTCACCTGAAGATAATCTGCGCAATGTCCAATTCGTTAGTCGTCGTTTCCACCGACTGGGAAGCGACCCTCACATCTGGCGTGATAACTGCGCCCAATTCAAGTACTGGAGTCCTCATCATAATATGCCGCAAAAGCTTTCGATGGCGCTCGCACAGTCGAAGTCTCTGTGGAAAAAGCTTTATATCATCCGCCTAAGACGATACGCCGAAGCTAAGAAACAGCTTGATCTAGCTGTTAACCACCGGAACGGTCGACTATTGCGCATGGAGAAGATTTCCATGCTCGGAATCGATGTCAAACAGTACCTTATTGACCAATCCAAGTTGACAGTTACTGATTGTGAAGATGCGTTGGCAAGACGGTATGTATTTGTTGTATCAAATGATATGTATGTCGAGTTACTAACTTTGCAATAGATTCCACGCAAACGCTTGCCTAGGAAGCATGCATCGTGGCATGGCCATATCTAGGTGGTTGCAGCATAGTCCACACAAGCTAAAGGGCAATCGTGCCGAACTAGTAGCTCTGTGGCATAATTACGAGCAGCGGCCATGGAAGAGTACCGATCTAGAGGAGCTCATGTGTGCATTCGATATGTTTGCCTTGCCGGATAAGTCCTTGGACATGTCATGGGTAAGCACTGGAATATCCTATACTTGAATGCTTGCAAAAATCTATACTAAAATACAATCTAGTCCTCACGGCAACTAGACATGTATGTTGCTAGCTTCAAATCAGATAATCTGGACTTTGATGATCTTACTACGCGCCAAAAGGCTCTTCGTATCAACACATGGCTACGTAAGATCCGCCTCGTTGGAACAAAGCCCAGCAATAATCAGTTTTACGATCTTCGCTGTGCCTATCTTGGCCAAGTCCTTGCGTCTCAAGACCATATGGCGATACCTTTGATTCAGTGCGTAATCTACTGCAGCATAGCATCTAGACTGGGTCTTCTAGCGGACTGCTGCGCATTCCCTGCCAAGTTACACGTCATTGTTCGAGCAGAAGACGGTGTCACTCTCGATGGTATCAAGTATGACTCAAGAAACCAAATACAGGATGGAAAGAATATCACTAGCATGTTCTTGAGCCCGTATGATTCAGCTCATGCCATATGCGCTACCAGCCTGGAAGCTACTCTGGAATCATACGGCTTCAATGTCATCGAGGATGGATGGCTTATGCCTATGCATCCGGTTGAGGTCGTGAAGCGAAACGCTCGTAATATCGGCTCCAACTGTGACAACATCCACCGCATGAATCAGATGGACAGTCAACGGGCATCCACCCTGATTGGCCATGGAAGTGGCTATCACAACACGCTTACCTCTGCCTATGCTAGCTTATGGGCGAACCTGATGTTTGTTCCCATGTGGGACGTCCAATGGAAGGTCTCTGTCACTCAGCTGCTCAATACGGTACGGGCATCTTGGCTTGAAGATTATTGGCTTGTGCATAACTTCTTTCCTCCATTCGATGCTTCTGGGGTGTCGATGCAGCGTCTCAGTCCGCATAGTCTGATGACTACGCAGACTCCATACCGCCCATCGGAGATTGAACAGGAACGCGATTCCATGAAGATCATCCCGTTGTCTCGTGCAAAGTGCAGGGTACAGCCAAAGTATCAGGTCGGCCAGGTGTTTGAACATAAGAAATTTGCCACTATTGGTGTAATTACCGGTTGGATAGAAGACCTCGGTCGCGGTGTCATCTTCTATCATTGCCTGTAAGTACTAGACTTAACAATAACTTGTCTCTATCTGGTGTTTATATATACTAACATTTTTGAGCCACAGTGCTGGAACTAGTGCGCTACCAGCTCTTGTCACTGAATCTAATGTCAGAATCATAACTAATGCCCAGCTTCTGCCTGGCGAACTCATGCATTTTTGTGGGAAATACTTCAGAAATCTGGACATTATAAACTGCCGTTTCATTTCTAACATTAAAGATGCCTACCCTGATGATTAAACGAGGCTTCCTATTGACAATATCAAGCCTTTGTGGTCTAAATTATTATATTAGGCCGGCAAGCAAGCCCTTCTTCTTTTCTCCCACTTTGTATTACTACCTTCCCTTTTTACTTTTATCTATAGATTCCTGGCCAGGGATCTGTCACCATCTTCTGTTGAGGATCTGATATCGTCGTGGAACTGGAATTGCTTACATTACCCTAATAATTTGTACGCTATATTGTAAGAAGAGCGCTAACGGGAGAGACAGAGAGACATAAACATTAATTGCTAAGACATGACACAAAGATTTCTTGTTTTCATTACTATCGTAGATCCAAGAATATGCTTTTAAGTGTACCATACTAAGTAGAGACTATACACCGTTTACACCCCTCAACTCAGCCATTTTATCGTATATATATCTTTGTATACTTGATCATAACATTCTACATTCTCTTTCTAACAATGCAAGAGACCAAACCTTTGAATATGTAATTTCGTGAAGATTCACTGAAGGTTGATAAGTGCATATTCCAGTCATCAGCCCCGCCGACTAGACTAACGAAGCCTAGTCCTTCTTTAGCATATCTTGATAAATTAGTCGGTTTCTTTGGCTGCCAAAGCAGACAATTGCTTCAACTGGTCTGATTCAGCAAGTGCCTTGGCCCATTCATGGATGACAGGTAAGAAATCTTCGTTGCGCTCTTCGCCACCAACAGTTGCGCTATCCATGTTCAAACGGTGTTGTTCCCACTTGTATAGAGAACTGCGCATTGACTCGATGCTAGTTGTGCGTAGAGTGAGAAGCTCATGTTTAGTGAGCTTGGACTGGCTGAGCTGTTCTGTGATAGTGGTACTCGGATGAGCGTTTGTGATATCATTGCGTCCAAGTTTGTATCGTGCAAGATCATCTGGAGCGTCGCTATTGATGGGGATATTAGGTTGGGCTGCTGAGACATCCCATTCGGGGGATATCTTCGTGATATGCGATTCAACAGACTTGATAGTCGCAATGTCTGTAGCTATCTTGAGAGAATACTCCCAGAGAGGATCTTCTATCACAGAGAGAAGACTAAAGCCATCAGATGTGCTTGTTTCCATGCGAGCCTCGATGATGGGCTTGATAATTTTGAGCCAATCTACGTCCTGGCCATCCATGGAATCGCAAATCTTGCCGAGTGACACGGGCTTCCAGCGTAGGCCGTCCAGCTCCCACAGTTCTCCGCGGTTTTTTACGAATGCCACATAGTGGAATGTAGGGTCGTTGTTTTTACGGTGCCGTTTGCTTGAGCTTTGGCTAGTGCCGAAGACAAGGTTTCCGTTACAATCGACATCTGTGTTGTTGTCTAGACACAGATCAGAATTTAGGATGTCCATGCGGTTGGCAAACTGGTTGTGTGTGGAGCGCAAAAATACGTTCTCGCTCAGATGCTTGCCTCTCATAACGGTGTTCATAAACTGCGTCGAGTCCTTGAACTTGGATAGTGGATCGCCTAGGATGGCACGTTTAGTGTTCATGAGAAGATTAAGTAATGCTACAGTAGCACATGAATTCTCAGTAGTCTGACAGCAAGGCGTTGAACCGGTTTGTTAGTACTCGACTAGCCAAGACATTGACACTGATAGATCGCATAGTGACATATCCGCACTGCGTTCTATACTTACTTGGTTGGCAAACCAGATATTGTTACATTCTGCCTCACAGTCGTCATTGTCTTCTATATATTGGGATAAGAAGATGAACCCAAAGATAGCATTACTAGAAACATCTGTTTAGAAAAGGGGTCACTACGAGCAGCTATCAGGGTGCAATCCGTGGAAATAGCTATATACTGACCCTAGATTGGCAAGATCATCCATGCTGAATACTTCTTGGGTGCGAACATTCTTGACACCTAGGTCGCGTAGAATGGCATTGAAGAAGGCCTGATGAACATTGAGTTTAGTTAAAGTACTGCCCCAAATATGTCTGAATTAGGTTTTTGGTCTGAACATACCGGATCTGATTCTACCTCAATCCATCCCGACCAGCGTTCAAGCTCTTTAGTAGTCAATGGAGCTAATGAAGCTGCCAGAACGTCGGCTTGATCAATACTTGGCAGAGAAGTCACCGATTTTTCTGCTTCTAGATTGCCGTCTTTCGTTTCTGAGACTTTTCGTTTACGTAGACTAGTCCTCTGAGGAGACGATGTACAGTCTAAATTAGTCGTAGCGGTAGCGCATAAGGAATTAGAGTCTGTATTAGAAGAAGCTGCTGTTGATTTTGCCGTGTTTGAGCGCCTTCTAACACTCATTGTGGCCGCCTGGGATGATACTCAATAGCTTGTTAGGCTGGTTTGCGAGATAGCATCGGGAATGTATTTACAGTCGTACTTGCTGCCAAAAGCTAGCGAGCTGACGATATGATTTATCCGATGGATTGTATCTTTGTAGTGGCTGTTCAAGCACTTTAGGCTTGTTTGATTCAATAATTCTTAGCGGTGGATGCCCGACTTTTTTTGCAGATGAGAACTAGAAAAGGATAGAAACAAGAGTGTTGAAAGTACAAAATGAATGTGCTAGAGCAGGCTTTCAGCCGTAACACAAAAAGCGGTTTAAGCCGGCCGGTAGCAAATACATCTATTTTTAAGGTGGGGCCTAGATAGAGAGTACTAGTACTTTGCTTTGTTGCTAAGTAGGAGAGCTCTTGCTTCCTATTAGTATAATAGATCGAATTGAGAGTTGGGCCTACTGGGAAAGGGAGAGATTTTGAAGAGCCTCTTGCGGCAAGTAAACAAAGGGACCGGCTTATGACTGTACTAAAGGCCTACACTGGGGCACTAGAAAGCACTATCAAATGTAGCGTTGTAGTAGCTAAATTGGCAGTCAAGAGCCTATATAGTGAAGATTACAAGCTTGTTATTAGGTGTGAGGCTGCAGCCAATCATAGGCTTTACTGCTATTCTCTCTCTCCACAATTCTTAGGTCGCGTCGACTCTTTTTTTTTTCCTTCTTCTGGACGTGACGAAAAGGCCCAAAAATACAAAGCAGAGGTTTATAAGAGCAACGGCTTTGCTAGGCTACTAGCAACAGGAAGAACGCTGTCACGGGCAATCTTTGGTAGCCTTGTTCAATTTTTCTTCAACCCTCTAGAGCGACGCTTTTTACCCAAGTTTTTTTGTTGTGTGTTGTTAGCTTCCGACATCGACACATATACGCGGCTTAACTTCAATTTGTTCTTTGGTCTTCATATCCTGAGGCCTTCCCCTGTCTGGCCAGCACAGCAAAGCAACCGAGGAGAACTACTTGCCGATCGGTTCCCACGAGAACAACAGCACTCCTTCTCGCAGCGGACTGGTGATTATCTTTGTCTTCTTTCCTGCAGTCCTTCATACGACTGACGTCACGCCTCATCTGCAACCGCTGCATAAGTGCCTAAAGATCACATTCGATGCAATGAATTCGACCCCGAGAATCTCAACTGGGGCCTTCCCCTCGACACCCGGCGACACTGTCCGTCCCCGCCGTCAGTTTTACCAACGGGCGTCCGGCGGTTTGAACCGTTCGCCATCAGAATCGCCAAAGAAACCGAAACTTGAGAGCCTTGCGAGCTCCTCTTTGAACAAGTCTCGAGTTCACAAGCTTCCTATAGCGCCACAGGCAAACCCACAACCTTCAGGAAGCTCTCCGGTCATTCCTCTCGACTTGCTCGATGGCCCGCAGCAGCGCATACTCGCTTTTGCAGCGTGGAGTCTGCTCATATTATGGCGCTTCTACCACTGGGTCCAGGTCATGGAAGAGGACGAGTCTTCGCCCATACTCTTCCTATGGTGGGTCGTGATAGATTGGGCCTTCATCTTTGGTCTGTCAGCTTTGCGTATACCTTGGCTAGAGCTCGCTGGCTCCAGTCGACTGATGATCTTTCTGATGCACGCAATAGTGAATTACATGCTCATGTTCAATGTTTCAGTACGTTTATCTCAAAACAACATCATCAACTAGGAATTGCCCCTTTAACATGTACTCTCCATTCTAGTTTCCCTTCCAGCTTGGTCTTGCTGCGGTTTGGAAGGCTTTTTTCGAAAGCGAAATTGCCATCTCTGAACACAATGTCAGAGTTTCCCATATCCTGCACAACTCTTCACTCATTATGGGCAAACAGATCATCAACATTCTGCCTGAAGGGTATGTCATTACTAGATCTTGGACAAAACCATGCAGCCAAACACTAACCTGACATGCTACTCTAGCTCTGCGATTATGAACCGGGAACAGATTCCATTCTGCCTTGGTCCTAACAGCAAGATTGCCCAGATCCCTATCCAGTTCAATGGAACTACTCCGGTCGAAATTGAATTTGTCCGAGTTGACCTTTTTACAAATATCCCCGAGACGATCAAGCTTTCAAAAAAGGAGGTCAACAATATTGTTCGCCAGATTCGCCACCAAGAAGCCGAAACAGAGAATGAGATGATCGAGGTCATGTACTCTGTGAAGAAGCCTGGTATCTACCGCTTATCAAAAGTGCTTGACGAATATAAGCTTGAGGTGCAGCGTCATTCCCGCGAGACATACGTAGTTCAGTGCCCTAAGGTCGCTATTCGCAACTCTCCTAACCAGGATCGGTGTACTCGCGACTTATCAGATATCTTCTTTGATGTTGAGGGCACCCCGCCGTTGAAGATCAAGTATGACCGTACTATCAACGGTAAGGATCGTAGCTTCCACTTCCAGAGCCTGCAGCCCGATGACTTCGTCTCTCCCATGTTCGGAGGCGCTTCCTTCACGCCCAATGGCGACGAAGACTATGCGTGGGCTCGGCCGTCTAAGATCCCCGTTGGCGTAAATGAGTCAATGACAAACGCCGGCGAATGGGAGTACTTCGTCCATGAAGTTCATGATGCATTTGGTAATGCTGTCAACTACACCACTCCCGAGGACGAGCTTGAGCATGACCCGATCAAGAGTGCTTTATCTAAGAAATTGTCTGTCAAGGAGAGACCCCATGCCCATCTTAGTGGCTGCGACCTGCGGCATCCTCTTCTAGCTGCTAAAGGCAAGCCTATGGCTTTTCCTGTCTCTGTTAGCATGCCTGGCGGCATTGGCGCAGCTTCTGACCACCAACTGGAATGGGATTTCTCCCCCTTGGAATCACTAACCAACAGTGGTGACCACGGCGACAAGGTATCCACGTTCAAGTATAAGGCCAAGAACTCAAAGGATATCCCCTCTGTCACCGAATCCGGCCTGTACACACTGAAAAAGGTTGTTAGCGGTGGCTGTGAGGGTGAAATTGAAGAGCCCTCTTCTTGCATGTTGATCAACCCTATGGAACCTACCTTGAAGGTCAAATCGGAGCCTATCTCTGATAAGTGCGCTGGTAACTCTGTCGGTCTACGTGTGGATCTTGACCTTATGGGTACACCTCCTTTCCTCGTCAAGTATGATGTGCGCAGCGACTCTGGTCTTCGCTATGAGAAGGTCACTATCAATGGCCTACGGTACCAGATGGAGCTACGCCCTACCGAAGCTGGCCATCACACCTACCGCTTTAGAACTGTGAGTGACTCTGTTTACAAGGAACTTCCACTTAATGGACTAGCATACAACCTTGAACAGGACGTCAAACCCGCGGCCTCTGCCTACATCACCAGCGGTGCTCGTACTGCTTGCCTTGACGAGAAGGCTGAAATTGATATCAAGTTTCAGGGCGAGCCACCCTACAATCTTGAGTACGAGATTGTACATGAAGGCCGGCGGAAGTCATCCAAGATTACGGGTATTGAGACGTCCACTTTCACCATTGTGACTGATCCTCTTATCAAGGGTGGCGAATACATCATTGCTCTCAACGGTGTCAGTGATAAGCGCGGTTGCCCTACCTTTCTCAAGGACCAGATCAAGGTCTCAGTTCGCCGACAGAAGCCTCGTGTCAGTTTTGGTCTTGTCGAAAGTCGCCGCAGGGTTTTGGCAGTTGAGAATAGTAAGATTTCTCTACCTGTTCGTCTTCAGGGTGAGGGTCCTTGGACTGTTTCCTACCGGAACTCAATTGATGGAACTGTGGTCAGCAAGGTTCTCAACAATGCCAACGACCACATCCCTGTTAGCCAAAAAGGCATCTACGAGCTTGTGGATATTGTCGATAGACAATGCCATGGTAGTGTTGATGCTGATGCCTTCCAATTTGAGGTTGATTGGTTTGATAAGCCCGAGCTTTCGTTGCAGCTGTCAGAGACTATCACAGAGTCCGAAGGTGTTTGGCGTAAGAACGATGTTTGTGAAAGCGACGTTGATGGTATTGAGCTTATGTTTAAGGGCCACGGTCCTTACCACGTTAACTACGACCTCAAGCACCGTGGCCTTAATGGTGGCAATGCCGTGAGTCGTCACCAGCTTGATGTACCGCAGGAACGCTCCTCTATAATTCTTGATACTTCAAGAGCCGGCGAAAACACTTACATTTTCAACTCTTTAGAGGATAGCTACTACAGCAGCGATCGTAGCTTCAAGGGCCTCGAGATCCGCCAGCGCATTAATGCCAAGCCTTCAGCTTCGTTCAATAAGCCCGGCTCGTCATTCAAGTACTGTAAGGCCGAACAGGACAACGAGCAGACCATTCCGATGACCCTGAAGGGTGTTGCTCCGTTCTATGTAGAATTGGAAATCAAGCATCATAGCGGAGGTCCATCTGAGCCATACACGATTACTGCTATCAACGATAATCAGTATGGAGTCAAGATTCCTCGTGAGATCCTTCAATTAGGTAGCCAACAGGTTAGAATTCGCACTGTTCGTGATGCCCGCGGCTGCCAGCGCAGATATGACCTTGATGGGCCCTCTGTCCAAGTTCATTTGTATGAGGCGCCCGCCATCTGGCCTCTGGAGACGCGTGAGGACTATTGCGTCGGCGAGCGGATTTCATACACCTTGTCTGGCACCCCTCCTTTTGAAATTGCATACAATTTTAACGGCAAGCGTGTCGCTAAGTCGCCTACTACAAACTTCCGTCGTGTGGCCGAAAGCCCCGGTCTATTTACTATCACTGGCATCTCAGACAAAGCTAGCGAATGCAAGGCGGCCGTTAACATTACTAAAAACATTCACCCGTTACCTA
Organism: Endoconidiophora polonica; assembly: GCA_001856765.1. Taxonomy (NCBI): domain Eukaryota; kingdom Fungi; phylum Ascomycota; class Sordariomycetes; order Microascales; family Ceratocystidaceae; genus Endoconidiophora; species Endoconidiophora polonica. The sequence continues at coordinate 131,847 of LXKZ01000181.1, read as the reverse complement.
GCGTCCGCATCAGCAAAGGTCGTCAAAATCAAATTGATATACACGAGGGTACAGAGGTTGAGATCCTGTTTGAGTTTGGTGGAACGGCGCCATTCGAATTTACGTACACTCGCAGCACTAACGCTCGCAAAGGTCAGAAGAGTGTTGTTTTGGAGACTCGTCATGAGGTCTCGTTTGAGAACACCAAGGTCATCCGTGCCTCACAAGAGGGTACTTACGAGGTTGTAGCCATCAAGGATCGCTACTGCTCGTACTCTACCTACCAGTTGAACGCGAAAGAGAACAAGAAGATCAAGAAGCTGTAGAGATGGCAAAATTAGATTTTTTGTCTTTGGAGAGATGTTGTGTCGACTACATTATTGCATGATAGATATAGGAGAAAGCTTTTTCGACATAGTGGAAGATGTTGTTTTAGTTGGGGCTTGATGTTCGAAGTGCTAGTTAGCGTTGTGGGACAAGCTGAGTAGGCTGTGTTTTTGTCTTCTTTTTCTTTCTTCTGTCTTGTTTTGGCACCGGCGTTTGGGAGGTGGGAATGGTATATCTTCAAATCGTAATGTCAACTAATCGATTTATTTTTTTCTTTCTTATCACAATTGGAATAATCTCATCAAAACTCAAGCTTGATGTGAAGTAAGGTGGAAGGGCCGAATGCTAACCATATACTAGTATTATGGACCATCTTATCGATAACAATTTTGTGCTTATCGATAAGCAAAATTGGGACAAAATTTATAAGCTACGAATCGCACCCACTAAGAACAAAACATTAACAAGATATAGCAAAACAAGGACTTCGCAGCTAATTTGCGACTACTAGCAACTACAAATACGTATTGTAGTCGATCTCCTAGCTACTCTACTGCCGTGCTGTATACCGTCCGCGAGAATTAACTATTTTATCTAGAACAACACAGCCTCCGTGCTATGCAGTTTAGCCCGAAGAGAATGAAGACGACACATTCTGGCGGCTTCAATGCTGATCTGAAGGCGGCTGCCCGCCTCACAACAGCCAGCACATTTGTGCTTGAGACGGAGGAGTTACTGAAGAACGCAAAGTTTGACTATCCCAAGGTGTTCCCCGGCGCTGATGCGCTTCTCTTCAGGGCGAAAGGCGCCGTCGAGAGCCTCGAGAGCAGCGAGCCCGAGAAGGTAGATTTCCCACGCTCTGTTTTCAGCCCTGAAGTTTCAATTACAGTATACTAGAAATTAACATTGTTATTGCTTGTTCATAGATCGGCCCTGCTACAAAGCGCTTCGAAAAGACGCACAAAATTGTAATCCCGTATCCTGACCCTAGACCCGCAGAAGATTCGCCATATCTTGTCTCGTTCACGAAGCCAGCTAAAATCAACGTTGTCGGTAGCTATGTTACACGCTCCATGGTGCGTAGTCAACCTGCGCCGGCCATCGATATGGTAGTGGAGATGCCCAAGGAGATGTTCCAGGAGAAGGACTACATGAATATGCGTTACTTCTACCGCCGCGCCTTCTTCGTTGCTCACGTAGCACAGGCGGCGCAGGCGGAGCTCAGCGAGGATGTTGTCGTAGAGTTTGAGTATCTACACCAAAATGAACTGCTACCGGTTGTTGTGTTGCGGGTCATCAAGAAAAAGACGACTACGGAAGATGATAGCGATGCAGAGAACGAGTCAGACGAGATCTCTGATAAAGTAGAGCTGGGCGAGGACAGCGCCGATAAGATTGAGAAGCAGCCGGAGTTTGAAGACTATATTGTACGCTTAATACCCTGCGCCCCGGCTGGTCTCTTCCCTAAAAATAAGCTGGTGCCGTCACACTGCAGCAATAAAGTTGGCGTGCCTAGGGAAAGGAAGGAATCGGCGCTGCCGGCTACACCATTCTACAACAACACAATCAAGGCCGAGGAGACATTCATCAGTTATCTACGTGTTCTCACACAGGCTAAGAAGGACTGCGTAGCCTTTGCTGATGCCTGCCTACTTGGTCGTATCTGGCTCAAACAGCGCGGCTTTGGCAGCGCCATCTCTGATGGTGGATTTGGCACTTTCGAGTGGTCACTCATGCTTGCACTTCTTATCAATGCCGGCAGTGGTCCCAGCAAGAAGACCAAGAAGGGTGGCTTATCGTCGTCGCTAAGCAGCACGGAGCTATTTAAGGCTGCCATGCAATTTCTCTCCGTAGCTGACTTTGCCAACAGTGCTTTTGTCTTTGGTGGTACCAGCAAGGCCAGCTCGGTCAATGAAGCGATAGAGAATGGCCCTGTGCTGTACGACCGGGAGCGCAGCCTGAACATTGCCTACAAGATGAGTCCATGGTCGGCTGCGCAGCTGCGCATCTATGCCAAGGCTACCTATGAAGTTCTGGGTAACCCAGCGCTTGCGCAATTCGAGCTGACCTTTATTGTCAAAGCTAACCTGCCAGCTCAGATCTTCGATGCCGTCTTTCACATCACCGTGGGCGCATCGGCACCGTTGACTACGAAGCTCAAGGCTGCTGTTGACAAAAAAGGCTTAGCCTGGGGCAGTGGCGCCGAGGTCTACCGCGTTCTGGCCAAGGCCTATGGCAACCGCGCCCAATTGGTGCATGTGGCTTGGATGCCGCGTAAGTCCTGGGGGACTGGCAACCGCATCTCCAAGACGAGCTCACAGATTCTGCGTGTAGGCATTATCTTTGACCCTATGCACATCTCGCGCATCATGGATCTCGGCCCCGAGGCTGAAGAGGAGGAGGAGGCGACCAAGTTCCGCATGTTCTGGGGCCCGCGTGCTGAGCTTCGACGATTCAAAGACGGAAGCATCATGGAGTGCATTCCGTGGCAGAAGCGCATACCGACCGATATCGTTGAGGAGATTGCTATGTACATCCTCAATAGACACCTTAAGCTGGAGGCTAATGCCATCGAGCTGCTAGATAGCGGTATGAATAGCATTTTAAGGCTTTCACCCATAGACAAGGAATCGTTCGACATGGCCAAGCGGGCATTTATCCAGTTTGAGCAGGACGTGCGGTCCCTAGACGGTATGCCTCTACACGTACGAAGAATGAGCCCCATCGCGCCTGGCCTCCGCTATACAGCCGAGCGAATTCCGGAACTACGCGGTTTTTTCACAGGTCCAATCCAATCTATGGACGTGCTACTATACTTCGAGGCTTCGGGCAAATGGCCTGAGAATTTGGTAGCCATCCAAGAAGCCAAAATAGAGTTCCTACTAGACATCCAAAAGCGCCTGACTGCCTCAAAGGACAACGTCACGGCATATCTTGGCCGTGAGAATGTCGATCAGGCCTTCTCGAACTTAGCGTATCTCGACGTTGTGTACACTACAGGCGCCGCCTTCCGCCTGCGCATCTTTTCAGAGATGGAGGAGACCATGCTCAGCCACCAAGTTAAGAACAAGACTCTCGATATGCACGTCCGCACCTCTGCCGAAATCGCTCTGTCGGAAGTCAAGTTTCTCTACGAGACGCTACCACTACATACGCAAACGATCGCCACGGCCTGCACACGCCTGCCGGCCCTCTCGGGCTCTATTCGCATGGTAAAACACTGGTTCGCCTGCCAAAAGTTAGCCCGCAACTTCTCTGAAGAGCTTCTAGAGCTCTTTACGCTGCGCGCCTTCCTCGAGTCTGCGCCGTGGGGTATGCCATCATCGGCCTCCACGGGCTTTCTGCGTACTCTCTCTTCTCTCTCACGCTGGGACTGGCGCGACGAGCCTCTAGTCGTCGACACCGAAGGCGACGGCAGTGCCATGAGTCTAGCTGAGCACACGGCGCTGCGTGAAAAGCTGGCGGCTTGGCGTGCACGCGACCCGTCAATGAAGAGCTTCGTACTCTTTGTGGCTACGCCTCACGATGCCTCTGGCCACGCATATACGCGCAACGGACCTTCGCGCATTGCGGCGGCACGCATGACACGTCTAGCCAAAGATGCTTGTAAACTAGCACGCACAGAGGAAACAGCCCTAGCGGCACTCACACCTGAGCAGGTCCAAGCTATCTTCACTGCACCGCTGCAGGACTTTGACGTCCTCCTGCACCTGTCCAAACACGTGACCAACACTATCCTCAAGACCATCGGCGGTCCTGGCGCCGTCGGGCCCAGCGTCCTCCCGAATGCAGCAGCAGCACAATTTAAGAACCTCGGCGTATCAGCGCCCGGCTCGGCGATCCCTCTGCCATTGCCGCGCCACCCTATCGAGACGCTGCTAGAGCAGCTACAGGCGGTCTACGGCGACTCGATGGCGTTTTTCTATAGTGGCGACAATGATGCAGTTATCGGCGCCATCTGGACGACCAAGGCTAAGGATCGCACCCAAACTTTCAGAGTTGGCCTCCCGTACAACTTTGTAGTGGCTGTTGGCGAGCAAGACCACACAGTCGAACTTAATAAGCGTGCGATCTTGCTAGAGATTGCGCGGATAGGCGGCGAGATGATTCGCAAGATTGATGTAGTCGAAGCTTGAAGCATCATGGCTTGAAATGCTGCGTGGAAAAAGTCCTAAGTTTTCGGGTTGTTTCTCTTTCCTGTTTGTTATCTTTTGCATATAGAACAGCGGTCTCTTTGTATATATTCTGTATCTGTTTTGTCTTATCAATCACATCAAAAATGCTATCTCTATCAAGTTAACAATAATGATTAAAAAAACCCCCCAATCCTATTGTTGCTTATATAAACCCTCAAGTTGCACGTTTTTCAACCCTAGTATTGTCTCCCAGTTATAGATTTTTGTAGAGCATCGATCTTATCTGTATTTCTACTCGTCTCGAATTTCTGCCCTGTCAATACTCACACGGCTATCTTACCCGACCGGATTTTCCCCTCATTGCAGGTTGTACTCTGAAATGCTATGTTGGTGCGTACCGATTCGTAGAGCTTTATCGCGAGTCCTTTTATTCAGTAATGGAATTCATGGGCATTTATATATAGCCTCTAACCTCTTATATATCTTCTAGATATTATTCGTACTGTCTCAACTTTCCTCCTTTAACTTCTCTCCTTTCTCATCACCATCCTCAAATCATGACGTATCAAAATCCACTATACTCCCGAACTCCATTACCACGGGAGACGCGTGGAACTTGTGTTCCTTCGTTTCTAAGCGCTAATAAATGGTTTCAAAACGAATTGAAGATACCGCCTTCAAAGACATGGACGAAGGACTGGATTAGCACCACAGTGGTTTTAAGGCGACTGAAAGAACGAGAAGGGCGTCGTTCATTGATGGCAATGTGCATGGAAAAGTTGTGCCTAAATATGAGCCTAATGGAGTCATCGACTTCCATGGATATGGTGAATACTAAGAATGTCAAGAAAATATACAAAAAGATGCTGAAAAGGTAGATATAAGGGCGATGCCACTCTTTTGTGCGGACTTTATATGGATACCAACGGATCACTAATATGCTTTATAGTTACGGACTCTCCTTTCACGAGTGGAAGATATTTATAGATTTCTTCAAGAGTAACCCAATGCTCAATATGCCTGGGTCTTTATGGCTTTTCCATGTCCATGGCTGCTACAATACAGGACCATTTCTTGATATCATCAAGCCGCTATCATCATCTAGCATTGAGTTCATCTCCCACATCATCATCAGTGCTAATTCGCTGGTTACGGAACATGACTTTTTCAACCTGGCGGAGATGCCTAATCTGGGTGTGCTTGAGATCATACAACCTAAAGCAAGCGACCTCGATGTCTTGATATCCCATGGCCCGGGATTTCTTCGACTCACCGATGGGCTCTTGTACGCAACGGCTCAGATGTCGAATCCGTTTCCAGCACTGCGCGTACTAAGAATTCACGGCAACATAAGCGTCACAAGCAAATGTCTCGCGTCGCTGGCGCGTTTTCCATCACTTGTGCTAGTGGATATCTATGGGTTGAAGACCTCATTTGTAGAAGAAAACGATCTGGCAGGCAAGCTGTACACATGGCACCTAGATCCCAACTGTGCAAACTGGATTAACAGCCTCAACGCCGAGACTGGGCCTGATAAAAACCATCGACATTTGACTCCTGGCAACTGGGCATGTTCTGAAACCAACCACCTAAGCCAATTACGTTGGAAGCAAGACAAGATATATAAACACGACGTGACAGACACAGAGCTGCCAACTGTAAAGACCATTTTTGGTGACTGTAGAGATGGTGACGTGTCCTGGAAACGATACAGAGAGGTTGATAGAACACAAAACGCAAGCACCACAGTCACGAGTTGGGGTGTTTTCATGTATGCGCATTGCTCCGAATCAACCACGGCAGATCAAGACTTGGAACGGCTTGATCCAACCTTCAAGGCCAGTCATGTGTACTCGGGTCTGTTCGAGAACATAGATTCCAAACTTCTTCTGCCATCAAAGCCCTTCGTCAGCATGAGTGTCGGTCATGTGCATCTAGAGTCCGATGGAGGATGCCGTTGTAGGTCTCATACGTATTACGACGACAATTATATGGAAGCGCACAGTTATATCCGTTCCTATGAGGCAGCTCAGCGAGACTCTGCCAAACTCGCTCAGGCATGTGAAGAGGCCAAAACTAGCGCAAGCAGCAAGCAAAAATCACAGCCCAGTGTCAGAATGCGGGAGAGCAAAAAGGTCTGTCTAGACGATATGTTTGGCTCGATGACCGGATAGCCGAGCTTTATCCTTATGACATATAATAGACAGTGATTTAGACAAAACAGAGCAAGACTTTGCTATCTATACTTTTACATATTGGAGAAACTTGATTTCACAATGATGAGAATGTACCGCAGTTTATATTTCTCTAGGCATCAAGGCTAGCAGATTCCTCAGCGAGAGGAATAAGACAGCTAGACTAGAGGGTAAGACCATGGCAATGAGTAACTTCTTCTGTCCCCCAATTTCCCCTCTAGTGCTCCACTGAGATAGTGCGCCAGAGTGAATATGGGGGAGTTGTTTTATGATTAGGTGAAGAAGAAAAGAAGAAAGAGGAAAAGAAAGTTTGAAAACATATGGTGCTGTCGATGCCTATTTATTGTAAAACTTTTATAGTGGGCCATTTAGTCATGCAGTTTAGCCTTCAATTAGCCACAATAGTGAGGTTTATCCATCTAAACCCTAATTGTCTCGTTTCCATCCTATCAAATGCAAGATTGACTGATTAACAGAGTAATGAGCATTTATTAAGCTACAATAGTTTGGAAGTGGAGATCAAAAAAGAAACAAATAAACAAAAATCTCAAAGAATGACTGGTATCATGTGAAAAATGATCATGAATTTAAGCTCAATTGTAAAGAATTACTCTCTCAACAGTATTGCGTACCTTCTCAAGTCTAGGTACTAAGCAATTGCTCTACCATAACTCTGATGCTGCTGCTGCTGTAAGTATGTGGGGCCGGTAATGGTGATGCTCATCATTATGCGCTGGCCAATCACGACATAGCGAAATGTGTCTGACTTTAGCAGCTCTCTATGCAACTTTGTAGCATGTAGTCAACCTTTTCCTTTTTCTAGTAAATACTAAGAATATACAAATTAACGGCAATGTGCCAAAAAAACTCAAGCGCAACAATGTACTATTCCTGCCTTTATCTGACACGTTATAGTGAATAAATGCCCAATTAGGACTCGACTCATCATGATTTTCCGGTATTATGATGCACCTTGATCTCACGAACGAACGACTGGGGTTTGATACTACGTCTTATTTTTGTTCAGCTTGGTACGCTTCTGGCTGCTGGCTAGTAGGTTTAGTTTCACTTACTCACAGGGGCTTGATTGATTGAAGATGGGCTCGGGCCTCCTGAACTTGGACTTGGGACTTGACACGCACTTGACTTGCTCATCATGAGTGGCGTGCATAGTGTTGGAAGAGCAGGACCCTTAGGAGCTTCAGAATGAATCGACCCATCATGAAGCTGATGTGAAGTGGCTAAGCAGATTTGAAGCCTATGACAGACTTAATATAGTATAATATAGACTAGACTACAAGTGGCTGAAATAGTTAAAACTGGCAACTTCCAGAACATCTGCCAATAATAATATATAGGTAGGGCTTTCTTTTCCCCCCACCTTGTGTCATTTGATTTTTTCCACTACTCACAACCATCGTTTCGCCAATTCATCAACCAGACTTGTTCTTCTCTCTGCGCTTAGCCGCAATTAATTGCTGCAATATTTCCTTTGAAAACCATCTCTCCAATCGCAACACTCTCGACAAACGACTCGTTGACTCGATCTGAACTAGGCGTAAAAAATCGTCCCTACTATAGCCACCATCGACACTGGCAGCTGCAACTCGAATCGCTCCAATAACTTCTCCACTCACGGCTTTTGAGTTGCATACGCCATCTTCTAGACGCCTTCCTAGCCTACATTTGACGTTTAGCTATAGTTTTGTTCGCGCGCAAACCTCGACTCCTCGAAACCTAAATCTCATATACCAACCGATTTATATATTTCAAAATGGCCCGCGGTGGTGCCCCTGCTGCTACATCGTCCCGTGGACGCGGCAAGTTCAGAACTTTTACTCGTGGTGGTATGTATTGTCTCTTCTGCTTCCGACTTGACAACCCAGTTCTGCGGTTATCATGCACACCTGGATCTACGGAACCTATTGAACTAACCACACTTGCTTCTACAGGCGGCAAGAATTTTTCACGCAACCTTGGCCCCAATGAAGCCTCCATGTGGGCTGACCCCGTCGATGGTTCTGATGATGGTGAGGAGGAAGACTCTGAGGAAGACTCTGAAGAGGACTCCGAAGAGGGAGAGGATGAGGCTGCTGCGGAGGCTTCTCGTGAAGCCCGAAAAGCCGAAAAGAAGGCTCGCAAGGAAGCCGCTGCTTCCAAGAAGAGCGGCCGCGTTGTGCAAGTTGGCGATCTACCCCCATCTGAGAGCGAAGAATCCGACGAGGACCTCCCCGCCAACTACAACCATAGCGGCGTCAGTAGCAAGCCTGCCCCCCGCAAACCTGCAGCCCCTCCCAAACCCGTCGAAGCTATCACTACGGACATGGAAAATATGAGCTTGAATCGCCGTGAGCGTGAAGCTGCTGCCGCTGCCGAAGCCAAGCTTAGATACCAAAAGCTTCACGCCGCTGGCAAGACTGAAGAGGCCCAGAACGACATGGCCCGTCTGAAGGCTATCCGCGAGAAGAGAGCTGCTGACGCTGCTCTGCGCCTGGTAAGCTAATGCCCCTTATTACTAAATACCCCAAAACACCTTAAAAGCAACCGTAATCTGACATATCTGCCCATTCTAGGCCGAGAAGGAGGAACGCGAAGAGCAGGAAGCTGCTAAGAAAGCCGAAATCGATGCCCGTGAAGCTAAACGTCGTGAGGCTGCTCTCGGTCCCGCCAAGAAAACTAAGAAGTCCAAGTAAACTACAAATCCTTGCCAAGACTCTATATTGACTTAACGAAGAGATGAATCTGCATGGTTATCACGACATGTGCAAGGTCATGCCTTTGAATTGGGAATGGAGTTTAGGTTTCATACTTCAACGACTATAAATATCGACTGCGTGTGCTTTTGGGTTGCTTTCTTCAATTTTTCGATTTTCTTTTTTCAGCCACAGGTGTCTTGGTACCATTTGCCTACTTCTATGTGACTGATGTTAATGTCTTGCCTATTTCTTTTCTCATATTTTTATAGTTGCGTAGAAGATGGCTTATTTTCACAGGAAATTTATACAAATCTGAGCAAATACAACAAAACACTTCAAAAATGTCTTATAACTAGTATTGGGTAAATTCTAACTGTCTACGGAGGCACGTAGATAGAATACGGGAGCTAGGCATAGCTGTTGACATCGCTAATCTATAGTAAATGGGATTTGCTGATGCAAAGAAGATTCCTAGTCTTATTGAACTATATACTACTAACCCATAAAAAGCATTTGTCGATTGACGTCACATAACCCCTCAAGCTGTCGACGTTGAATCTCTCCATAGTTGATCGAAGTCAATATCCTGTTCTTGAAACATATCCCGAATCTTCTTAGCAGCAGCCTCTTGTCTCTCGGCCGTGAATCCACCAGGAACCGTAGTCTCGTACTGGACCGTTTCCACCCAGCGGTAGAACAGTTTCTCCTTGCCCAGTGCGATGAGAGCGTCCTTGAAAGCCAAGACCTGGCGCTTGCGCAGAATAGCCGTTTCTTCCTGTTCCTTCTCGAGGACAGCTACGAGCCAGCCGAACTCCTTGTGGTGCATGAGAACCACGCGGTCAAAGGCGATAATGGGCAAGTCCTTCTGGTCCACTAAGGTCGAGGCGACCATCATGAGATCCCAGTCGAGGTTCCACTGCCCGTTGATCATCAGATAGGCCGTCTTGCGATTCAACCAGGCCGGGGCAATGGCAGCCCGCACAACAATCATAAAATTGTTGAGGATGTCCGGCTTTTCAAAGATGGGGCCTAGCGACTGGTCCCATTCCCTACTGCGACGCACGCAGATCTCCTGCCGGCGGAAACCGACAAGGAAGCGCCAGCTGACGGGGTTGCCGTGCTTGGTGCCCAGACAGAACTCGAGTGGCCACGGCCACACGAAGATGAAAAGGAAAAGGTCGATGCTAAAGGTCAGCGCGCGCCTGGCGCCCTCCCAGATAACGGCATCCCACGCCGCGAATTTCGGGTTAAATAGGTCAGCGGGAGCCGAGCCGAGAGCGGCGCTTAGGAGGCCCCAATAGAAGGGTAGGATGGTCTGCATGCGTAAGATGAAGACTAGCACAACGAGGATATTTAAGGCCACGGGGAAAAGGAATATCTTCTTTTTGTAGTCAATGGGGTGTTCGTCAAGGTGCGTGACGTACACGTGTTCCGGACTGAGCACCTCGAGAAAGGGCTCGAGCTCGGCAGGGGCCTTTTGGAACGGCTTGGGCGGTGCAGCAGAGCGACTTGCTGGGACCGACGTCGTCTTGAACATGCGCTTCTTAGGCGCCATGATAAGCTAAGTAGTGAAAAATGAGATGTGAGAAAGAAAAGATAGAAACTTGCTAAAATGTTATAAAACCGAGAAAGGGACACAATGAGACGAAAAGGCCGTATAAATTGCTAGGAACAACGAAGTAACGAAACAAGCAGGTTCTAACTGGGTTGTTGAAGGGATGTTTGAATGGGAGAATTATGAACCTACTATCTTCGAGCCAAAATGAAGTCTTTGGCAGTTGCCTTGCTGATGGCAACACAGCTAGATTCCTACTCCTACCACAATTGACAGGTGTTAGGTAAGAGAACCTTGGCTAAATATCAAACGCTTTTGTGGCACCACCGTAGGATCCATCCCTGATTGAGCAACTAACACAAACAAGGTAGCCTTGATCTTCACAGTTATGATTCACAAACGAACGAACATGAAAGTTTTTTTCTTCTTCTTTTGGCTTCCATGATATATTGAATTATATTATTACATATATTGGTGTGTTTAAGGACGACGTTGTTACGGTGTATATAAAGAGAGAAAAAGAAGCAACTATTAGCGCTATCCGGTAGCACGAGGGTACGTTTTCTTCAGACCAAAGAGTCCCAGTTTAAAAGCCCTGCTTGCGGCTCTGCGCCTGGGCAGCAGCAATGGTGGCAGCAGAGTTGGGATCCGTGAAGCCGCAGCCGGTCTTGCCATTCTGCAGAGCCGCAGCAGTGGCCGAGCAGACGCCCTTGCCCTGACCGTTGTTGGCGCAGCAAGAGCTCACGCAGTCATTATCGGCCACGCAACCGCCCGTGATGAACTGGGCACCGTTTCCGCTGCCAACGTTCTTGGCGCCGGCGTTGTTGGGGGTGACTAAAGCCATGGCGGCAACAGCGACTGTTTTGAAGTATGTTAGTGTTACTCTTCGAATACTAAGTAGGAGGCACAGCACATACAGGAAAGGACAGCAGAGAAATGCATGTTGAAAAAAGAATAATGAAAAATAATGACAAGAATAAACGACGCCGGCTCGGACAGAAAACCAAGGAATAAATAGGTAAAAATACGTAATATAAGTAGCGCCGAGCTGGAATGATAGAAGATCTGCTTAATGAGGATAGAATAATCATACGAATCTCAACAACGGCGATAAGCTGTTGTCTTTATACCAGATATCATGATATCATCGGTTCAAAGTCCTACCACTCCGCGCCAGCTAAATCATGCTTTTTTTTTCAAAACATAGCCTCGGACCTGTGCATATACCTTGCTTCAGACCCCTCTAACTCGGCTGTACTTTCATTCTCACATTTCTAGTACTGTGAGTATCAACTGCGAGAACGACACCCCATAAGCTAAGCTTGACCTCCTGACACTATCTCGCTAAATGCATGATAGACTCGACCACTGGAACCATACGCCATATCTTAAACTGTAAACAAAGCAAGAGCAGTACAACCTGTCCAAACCATGCAGACAAGTCTTTGATAGCTTCATACTATAGCAAAGCTTTCGTTTGAGGGTTCGTTTGATCAGCTTCATAAACTACTATAGTATATAACCTAATCCTAGAACTTGGCCCCACGCAGAGGCTAGGGTCCAACGGCACATGACCAAAAATGACAACGAAGGGTTAAGGGTTTGCTTGGACGATCAGCAGCACGATGTTGCCAAAACAACACCAACGTTGCGTTTGTTTCGCTTTTGTCTGTCATCTTTAGCTGACACTGTCCTTGTCCTTGTTCTTATTCTTTTGTTTGGTCTTGCACATTTGCCAATCTGCCTGATTTAGCCGGTAGTAAAACCTAGAAAAGAAGCTGGCTTATCATCACACTTATCTTCCAGCCCATTGGAATTACCCCCTGCTGATTAGAACACCCTAGGGAGTTTAAAATGCCCAGAGTTGTTTTCGAAAGCTTCACGCGACTTCGTTGTGAGGTGATGTTTTATTTGACTGAAGCAACTAACTCCCAGCTTCCTTTCAAGCTTATTTTTTTACAAGCCACGAATACTCCGCGAAACTTCGCTTGTACATTGTTTTAACGATGTTACCGAGCCCGCAAAGCATCACGCTGGCGCAGTTCAGCCGAGTCTTGGGCCAATATGCATCCGTAGTTGAGACCATCTCGGCATCAAAGGGTTCGTTTCATGTTCATCTCTTCCGGTTTCAGTTATGCCGCCTCTACTGCTGCTTAGACGGCTACTTTAGCTGAACGGAAGTACCAAAGTTAGAAAAAAAGGCGGCAGCAGCACTGCTACCCAATCGTCGTGATGAACGTTAATGGAAGCAGTATCAGCAGGCGCTGGCGGATGGCTTAATGAAACTTTCAGTTGTCCTGGGGTCGTTGATTTGATATAAGCTTACAATATCAACACTATAGCGCTCAAAACAGGGCAAAATTCTCTCATGGAACTTGATCAGTTCCGGTACGTCGAAGCTCCGAAGATGTTCGGTTTGAAGGGCTCGGAGAAAAAAGCCATGGGACTCGACGAGGTCAAGATGCTGGTTGAATGGAAATTGTACGTGTTACCCAGGCTTGAGCCATGTCCTCTCTTAGTCCCGCAGAACATATATATCTGACAGTGAAATGACGTCAAGACGCCATGGCAGATTTAGGCCAAGACTGATGAGCTTAGTTGAGGGAAACCCATGCGATCTGACTAAGTCCACTATTCAAGACGCTCTCAGCGCTTATACATCGTCTGGCCCAGACAAAGCTTTGTACATTCTTAAAAGGCTGAAAGGTGTCGGTCCAGCTACAGCCTCGCTTCTGCTTTCTGTACATGATACAGACAACATACTATTCTTCTCGGACGAAGCCTATTACTGGCTATGCCACGACAGTTGCAAGCAGAGCATCAAGTACAACGCGCAGGAATACGAGCAACTAGCAGAAGCAGCAATGGCACTTAAAGAGAGGCTCGGAGTCAACGCGCTTGACATAGAAAAAGTCGCATATGTTCTCATTAATGGAGACGCAGTCTCTAGAGATGCTGCCGCGCTCACTGGTGGCACTGCGTCGGAAAGTAAAAACAAGGCAGTGAGTATAGCTGTTGATCGGAAGAAGAATAGTGCCGCTAAGGACGACCGTGATGTCCAACTTCCCGAAGCGGATGTCGGCGAGGCTAAGACGACTAAGAGAAAGGCTAAAGAAGATGACGGAAAAGCGACGCAACCGGCTCTGCGCAGATCTAAACGAGGAAAACCCCGATCATAGGTAGGGACTTGAAGATATTGCAACCATATCATAAATTGGCGATACGTAGACACTACTATCAAAATCATGTTCAATGCTATCATTAAATTAATTGATCCCTGGACATTTTTAAGATAAATTGATACATGGGGCTATATTACTAATGGCACGTATATGTTCTTTTATGGAGAATACATATCGTGCTGTCAACAACTTTGAACTTGGCTATCCAGTATCATGACGTCATCTACAATTTGGGCAAGATTAGAAGTGAATGATATATGTTTCTTATTGTTGACGATTATTATACATGGTGCTACTCCTTTAAGGCATTCCCCCACACAGATATGACTACACTTTGCTAATCGATGTGTTCCAGTTGTGCTAGTTACCAGAGCTCTGGTTTAGCCTGCCCTAGAGATGTTATACGTATTCATGATATCCTAGTTGTTCCGGTGACCGTGAGCTTGTATACATAGGTTTTGTTGCAATATGTAGAATGGGATTGGCTCCATGACAAAAACACTTGTTTATCTATCCTTCTTAACAACGCCATCATCCTGAGTAGAAGCATACTTGTCGCTTAGCGAGCTGTACTCGGCGTGCAACTGCTTGCTTTGTTTCTTAAGGGTTTCAAGATCGCGGTTCTTGGCGGCAAGCTGTTCCTTTAAGGTAGCGACATCAGCCGAACTGCCCTTGGTGCTCTCCAAATTGAGAAGCTTCTCCTCTAGACGGATCTGCTCAAGAATCATGGAGTAGGTGCGGTTGAGGATCAAGGAAAGTAACAGTGTGAAGCCACACAGGTACATATTGCGCTGGGCGTAGAACTTTCGAGCTTGGACCTCGGTACGTTCATGGCCAAGTATGCTACCGGCGCCCCTACAGTAGGTCAATTGTATTATTAGTATGCATGGCTTTGTAGAGAGGATGAGACAAATGATAGTCAAGTATTCTAGTAACGTACATGTTCTTCAGGTTGTTGTCAATGGCAGCATGAAGTTCAACCTGCACACGATAGACGCGCATAACACTATCGGCAAACAGGACAAGGACAAAAACGAAGGTGATCTTGAGCCAGTATTGAGCCTTGGCGATAAGAGGACTCTGAGAGATGAACCTGTATATATATGATGTTAGTAGATCGGCTCGAAGTTGGGCGCATATCGAGATATAGCGGGCAATGCATACGTAAACAGCTTCTTCTTGATACTGTAGGGCATAGGAACGATTAGGAGAAAGAAAATTCCGACCTCGAACATAAGGAGGAAGAAAACCTAGGCCTGATATTAGCATGTGAAGCTATTAGACAAAGTTTTGCAGTTGGCTGGGCGATAGCTTACAAGAGAGTAGTAGAGCGTCATGGTGACTATAGTATCGTAGCTTTAAATGTATTAAATTCAGGTGTACTAGATGGCTTTATCGTGTTCTAAGCGATGGAAGAAAGATAAATATCAGCAAAGAAAGTTGGATCTTCAGCTCTGATGGATGTGGAAGAGAAAAAAAAAGAAAAGAAGGGCGGAGATTACCAGAGCTTTATTCCTAGGGAAAAAAGCGGGATGGTGAGAATGAGGTGAGTTAGTTGCTTAGATGGAAATGGAAAGATTGATTGCTAAGAAAGAACAGGTTAAAAGAGACAAAAAAGTATAAATTTTTTTCTATTTATGCTATTCCAGATGACGTCAGTTCTAGTAATAGAACAATTGATCTTACTTTGTTCATTTACCTAGGAGCAAGACATGTTATGATGATGTATTATTAACTTCTGTTGAAATCTAAGCTATGGAAAAGCTGTTTTAGGCCACGAAAGGCCTGTCCTTTACTCTTGAGCTGATTGATGCCTACGATTCCGGCGCTTTCCCTGGGAAAAGACGTGGAAAAGCATCGATAATCATCTACATAAAGGGCAACCAACGTAAGTTATATTGCATTACATCCAGGCCACAAAAAAGAGGCAGCCAGTCACAAGCATTCGCTATGCTTTTTGGCGAACATAGAGACTAACTCTAGGCAATGCGAAAAGAGCTGTAAACTTGCAACCCTACAAGCTCAAGGACTTGACCCGAGAAATAAAGCCCCTTCAACCGTCATTTTGCTCAGCTTAGGTAGATATGTTCTATACAGACAGAAGAAAGACAAAGCGAGCTAGGCTAATCGTAGCACGAAGTACTCCGCCCATCTGTGTCTTGTGCTAGTTCATATGTCAAAAGAATATTATTCTCGATAGCAGCCCCTCTAAAGCGTCATCAATATGAGATAAGTTTAACTCACGTGGCCTATCGAACGAAACGCGGGTTACAGTCACGTGTGTATCCGTAAAGTTTTAGGGCTATACGTGTGTGTGATGGTTACTGGTGATTCCTTGTTTAATAGATGCACTGCCGAAACTAGATTCTCTGGGTATCTGACGCGCTAGCTTCAGTCAGAGATGAATAATCATACTAATAGTTGAGGTCTCTAATTCAAAGCAAAACTAAATTGAATAGTAGAACATGTATCATATGTAAGCGCCTAAATCATAAGCCAACCCCGCTTTCGCACTAGGGTCGGGATAACCCTATCACTAACGTTCTTAATACAATAGGAATACACAGATACTTAATTCATCATGGCTAAAATTAGATTATATTAGAGGTTATGGCTTTATAATGTAGTTCTGTAGATATCTTTAGTCTATAGAACCAACGTATAGTCAAGAGCCTTCTATCCCCTTGATAGTACTTGTATAGCTATTGCGCCCTGTAGGTTATGATAGGGAGTATGCCGAGTGATGCCTACGCCTTTGTGCGATACCTGTACATAATAGCAACAGTGTTGACTGGCACCTGTATCTCACAGTTAGATCAACGAGGCCTAACTATCGTATTCTACATCCGAAGATTCGTATCTGGAGCTCTGAAAATCGTACGCTGATATACTTCCGGCTGTAGGTCGTCGCCCGAGATGACTACTGCCAGCAGCTTGTTTAGTCCGCACGCGTTTAACCGGCATCGAAAGAGAATCTAGCCGAGAAGAGCCTTGAGGAAGGGGCCTGGCACGCTTCTTATTGCTCTTGGACGAGGACTGCGATGCTTGGAGACCACTGGTATTTGAAGCATGGATTTCCACAGCAATGCTCCTCTGTGATTTGGGATTCCATTCATCCTTTTGTTGTCTGTTGGCTTTGTCTCTGTCCATAAGATCCACCAAATTCGGAAAGTTACTGCCGTAGTCAAAAAGCAACTCTTCTCCGGCTTTGATGTGGCGCTTAGCCACGAACTTGATGCGATGCTCATTGATGACAAAGCAGATACGAGGAACCAGGTTGAAGTCTTTAGAGTGGTTAATGTACCGACTCTTGTTACCAAAGACCGCACCATCAACCCAAATGCCTTCTGCTTCAAGTAATGTGAACAGATAAGAGCAACTCCCATGATCGTCATCGCCAAATCCCTCGCCGCGTTTCGCTCCACGTCTGATGCCTTCATCAGCCGCAGCCTTCTCGCCTAAATACTCTAACACGAATTCACCTTGCTGAATGTCCTCGACAGCGATGAGTCCATAGCCAACACCAGGTATCTTGCTCTGTCCAGCAACTACCTTCTTTATACGTCCAAGCTGTAGATCGCAGTTTTGACAGCCAGAGTCAACGGATATTGCCGCTAGGTCCTTGTTTGCTGGATCGGTTAGCTCTCCAACTCCACAGAAGCCACATAATGCTGCATCACATTCTCGTCCGAGCATGACACAGACGCATGACTTTTGCTTGGCTAAACAGTTCTTGCCTTGTGCGTGACATGAACAACCGGTGAATTGGTATGAACAGCTCTCAACTGTACATCGACATGCCGCTTGGCAAAACTGTTTAGCCTGAATACACGGGCAGTTTGACTCGCTACATGGTTCGTCGTGTGAGCAGGGAGCATTAATTGTGAGCTGATATGGGAGATGGGCAAGCGTCCTATATTCCCAGTCATGACTTAAAATCTTCTTGAATCGATCGTACCAGGGTAGCAACCGTGCAGGCTTGGGGTGAGTTGACTGTGGTAGCACTTCTGGATATAATCTACGTTCTAAGGCATGCTCATGAATCTTGTTGCAAGATCGTTGGAGATATACAGCGGCAATACAAGAAGCAGGTGCACGGTGTAGCCTCTTTGGAATTGTTCCAGCTAGAACAACAATAGTGTCAGACTCTTTCGCTGTCCAGGGTTTCCCATCTCGACGCATCACTTTGCGACTAGGCTCTTGCGTTTGTTGCAGAAAGCAATTACGATCGCAGGCGACAAAATCAATCCCGCCATGAGCAGGCATAACCTCAGAGCGGTTTTCAAGGGCTTGACACTGTAGATCCGAAAACTTGGTATTCATATAACTTAGTGAGTTTTGCATGAGATGAAAGAGGTTATCATAAGTTCCATGTTCGCACGAGTGACTGAAACATTGAAGACATGCTAGGGCCTGATGTGTTTCCAAGACTTTGTCTATATTTCGTTCGGGGAATTGCCGCAGGATTTTAGTATAGGATGCAGGATCGGCAGCATCCAACTCAAGGACATCGTGTAGTGTGATGTTGATATTAAATTCATCCCAAGTACAAAAAATCTGATTGAACGCGTCTGCGAAGGTTTGAAGTTCAAGCTGAATTTGCGAAGAACCTAATATTCCATCCCAATCCTCATAGAAATCCGGTTCGGTTTGGGACAAATGCCAGATATTCAACGCCGATTTGGTGATGGAGGGTATGCCGAGATCTTTGATCCATAAATCGATAGTCGACCGTACCAGGACGGCAGCCTCTTGCGTTTGGATTCGTTCTATTCGCGGGGCCTCAAAGTAAATCTGAAAGCCGGAGTCAAATGCTTGTTGTTGGAGATCCGCGACGAATTGATCCCATGTCTCTTGATCTTTAGGATTCAAGATGTCACGCACATGCGGGACGTATGTCAAAGGTGCGAACGGAGCGAGTATATTTCGTGGAACCTCAACAAGATGAGATCTATATGCAGGTATGGGACAAGCATATGACCTCACCACAGCGGGCTGGTACGTAGAGTATATTTTGGTGTTATTAATCTACAAGTGCTGTGTTAGTGAATATTCACTGCATCTAGGTTCGTGTGTATAGAAAAAGACTTACAATATCCCGTGCATGTATGATGGCTGTTCCTTGATGCTTAGGTTTCTGTATAGAATATCTGTCACATGTAAGCTGATCAAATAGACCAACTGTGGTCTTGTGCGGCTTTACTAGTGCATTCTGTTTAGAGAGGGCAGAATAGACTATGTTGGAATGTAGTTCAGGTATTTCTGATTTGTATCTTTTCAATTGGCTAAGAAGGTAAGACATGAGTGTCGAAGTGGTTGGTTTCAAGTCCATCACCTTGGGCAATAATGGAATAATGCTATCATTTTTCAATGACTGCCAAGAAGTATGATCGGGAGTGCATTTTGCAAGTTTCACATTGTGGTCTACAGAACTGAGCGGACTACTATCGGAGCTCGTATTGTAAGAGTTGTAGACAGGTGACTTTAGAGACGTTCGTAGCGAGAGAGTTCTGTGGCTAAGTTTGGAGTGAAGAACCGGACTAGCTGGGGCGAGATCTGTGAAGCAATTGGCATCTTGGCTGCTGGGAAGATCTGTCAGGTCGATGGCTCCAATATGCGCCATGGACTTATCCCCGTAGCTCATAGCGTCCGGATATTCATTCGGAGTATCGTCGACAATGGGCGGCAAACAGAAGCAGCAGCAGCAGCGGGAAGATGTGATGTGTACTGGATATTGTGCCGCACGTGATCGTATCGGCTGCCATGGACGTTATCGAGACAGGATGGCTCGGAGAGAAGTGGTCCGAACAGGGAATCGAGTATACGATGTGAAAATCTCGTCGAATATGGGGAAACAAAAATAATGACGCTAATATTAGATGTCGTGATGATAGCGGCGCCCGAAGAATAAGGAATATGCAAGCTGATGACGTCTTGTTTTCTTTTTATTGTTCGCGTGGGATGTATCGTTTGTCCAAATAGCGCGTTTGATGCAAGTTGACTTCCAGGGGCTCCACAAGAAGCAGACGGAAATAAGTGGGTCGTGGTGCAGCACTCATCTTGAAGCAGACGGAGCAATATCCAGTAACGGCTGACACATCTTCATAGTCCTAGAATCTGAATTAAGATTCTTAATTTTTTTTGGAAAAAGTAACGGCTGACACGATGCCAGAAAGCGACATCTTGGCCTAGGAGCTAATCTGCATTCGGACGATGATCGTCTGTGTAGCAGGATTGTGCGATGTCATCAGATTCTGCAAGTGGTGTCTGTTACCGTTCTGCATTGTCTCCGTTAAAAGTGTCCTGATTGCTAACTAAATAATTCGTACATTTTTGTAATCAGTAGAAGCGTCGGCGATTTTATTAGAAACCTTAAAAAACAGATAATTTGAACTATACCAAGAGCGTGCTATTGCGACATGCCTCTCGTTAATGTTGAGCAAGTGTCTGGTTAGACCGGGTACATTTAGCTCTTTTTGACACCAGTGCCGGGGTTCAACCGAGCTAGGTCGAATTGGAAGAAGCTTTAAAAAATGACGTCGACAAAACGTATATAAGAAGCCCGAAGCAAAGCAGCAGCTCTAAATAATAAAAAAGTCACTATTTTCATATTATTATGCTGGTTCCGAAGCCAGGATTCGCTACTTTTGTCAAACAAGGCCGGTCGCCAAAGCTATTCTAGCTAAGATTAAAAACCTTCATGCGTCCACCTCGAAGAATCTTAAATTGCCCCTCGGCTTTTACCACTCTCTTGCTTCAAGCCAATAGTCACACATAAGGCATTGGTCTCTGCCGTCACTGTATTTGTTCAAAAACACATACCATATCACTAGTTTATTCCTTTGATATCACTATCATAGTGTTTGCTATTTGGCTTAGTGCGGTCAAAGCCTGATATCGTTTACATCATAGTAATACCAACCAACCCACCTTTCAGATCCATCATGCACCGCACGTACTCTATGCGACAGACTCGCGCGCCAACAGCGTCGCAGCTTGAGGTTTGTATCTCGATGTTCCTTCGGCTTTATAGAGGCAGCTACCCGTCATATAGCACAATGCAACTGATTCATTCTCTGTTTCACAGAACCCGCCGCCTCCAACCTCCTCAACTAAAAGTGGCCGCATATTCGGTCGTGGCAGCTTCGGTATGTCACTTGATTCAATAGTCATTACACCATTGGCGACATTTTGCTAACATGTGTTATTACTATTTACAGGCCATGCGCTCCGAGGAAAGGCAGCAGGCGCCTTTGGCCCTGAGCTGTCTAAGAAATTAGCCCAGTTGGTGAAGATGGAGAAGAACGTCATGCGTAGCATGGAGTCTGTTGCGCGAGAGCGGATGGAGGTTGCTGTATGTATCTCCACTTCCTGCCCCTGCTAATGTCTTGTCACACATGGTATCGTGACTGGGAGGCCGATGAGAACCATATATACTTACCATTTATGCTTCATACAGAGACAGCTTTCTATTTGGGGTGAGGCTGGTGACGAAGATGTATCTGACGTCACCGATAAGATCGGTGTCCTGCTTTATGAAATTGGAGAACTGGAAGACCAGTATGTCGATCGTTACGATCAGTACCGTGTAACCATGAAAAGCATCCGTAATATCGAAGCCTCCGTCCAGCCCAGTCGTGACCGCAAGCAGAAGATCATCGACAACATTGCCATGCTCAAGTACAAGGAGCCTAATTCGCCCAAGATCGTCGTTCTAGAACAAGAGCTTGTCCGCGCCGAAGCCGAGTCGCTTGTGGCCGAGGCCCAGCTCTCTAACATCACTCGCGAGAAGATCAAGTCGGCCTTCACCTATCAATTCGATGCACTGCGTGAGCACTCTGAAAAGGTCGCTGTCATCGCTGGCTATGGCAAACACTTGCTTGAGCTGATTGACGATACCCCCGTGACGCCCGGCGAAACCCGTGCGGCGTACGACGGCTACGAAGCAAGCAAGGCTATCATCCAGGATTGCGAAGATGCGCTCACAAACTGGGTCTCATCGACTGCAGCCGTTAACGCAAAGCTCTCGCCCCGCTCGCGTGCTCTATCGCAGCGTCGCCGGAATAATATCCGTGCCCGCAATGGGCAGGGCATTGATATGCAGGTCCAGCAGCAGCAGCAGCATCACCATGCTATTGTCCCCGAGACTAGCTCCTGGGGTGAGGAGGAGGACGAAGAGAAGGGTGAGGATGAAATTTCAGAAGAGGAAGAACTCAGCGATGAGCATGTGCATCGCTACGATTCCGAGATGGAAACCAGGGGTCGTACACATGAGCCTATTGTGGTATAGTCATGTATTGGACTTATCTTGCAGAAAATTGATGGGCAAGTAGCTTTTAGCTTTCTTAATGTTTATTACTATCATAAGATCATAATGTTTTTTTACCAATAAACTTATTTAGTTCTGTTTGGTATCTAAAGATTCCAGAAAGAATTTATCGTTCACCATTCCCGGCTTGTCTGTACATACAGGCCAAAGTATATATGCTTCTCAGCGGCGAACAAGCTTTTGATACTTTTGGCTAGTAGCTGTTTAAGAGACGAATGAACCCTTTGACATTTCCTGGCTATTAGGCGCTTACTTCAATAACCACGATGATCACACGCCACTATCTTCAGCCCTCCTAGATAGTACTAGCTAAATTGTACCCTGTAATCGCCATAAGCAGAAGTAACAATGGAAGCAGGCCATTCTCTAACACGAAGAAAAGTCATGCAATAGTACGGGTTCTATAGCTCTTTTGGCTTGCGAACTCTTCAAGCTCGATCTTCATAATGTGATCTCCAGGAATGACTATAGAACTTAGCATGCGCTGCTCCAAGTTCTGTCTGAAGGAACTAGAGTCACGCTCATCCTCCGATTTTGTGGCGTCTCGGACAGCGTCCTGATCAGGCAAAACATACTCGTAAGCATGAGTAAGAACAATGTTCATTTCCTAGTTCGATAGAGAACATATATCAAGTTAGTAATGCCCAACTAAACTTCACATACAGCGTATTGTGCGCACTAGCGTAGCAATTAACAGTAACATTTCCTATGCTATATCAAACAGGCTTATCAGGACTTTTGAAGTTAGCCACACACATATATCATACAGTTTTGCATAAGGTCTACTTGCTAGCAGATACCACAACACAGCTGATATGTGTGCCTCTTGGCACCACATAGTGTCGAATGAGTGAGTAGGGTGTCCATTGGGGAACATACCAGATCTGTGCATTTGAACTGGCCATGGAAAAATCGTCCATCTTTGATTTCGACCCGCAGGTTCTTGTTCAGAAGGTCTCTGAGAAATTGCCGGTGATTTGACAGTTCAGAAGTCATTTTGGGTATAATCGTTGATGCTTAATGCCGTAAGAACAACTGTTAGTTAATATGCAAAGTACTAAGCCATCTAAAAGCGAATTTATGTGCTTAGTCAGCTATGCATCAAGGCTATATATATGTATATATTTGCTCCATCTGTAACAAACACGACAATTTTATAAAAATACGTCAATAGACATAACTATTGCTAAATTTCTTCACTAA
The DNA here is from genome assembly GCA_001856765.1 of Endoconidiophora polonica. Classification (NCBI taxonomy): domain Eukaryota; kingdom Fungi; phylum Ascomycota; class Sordariomycetes; order Microascales; family Ceratocystidaceae; genus Endoconidiophora; species Endoconidiophora polonica. Next base: position 108,245 of record LXKZ01000181.1, on the reverse strand, counting down.
TCATTAATCTGTCAAGTTGACGAGATGCGTATTGCTGATTCTTGCTCTATGGTAACCTCTAGACATTTCTTAATTGGTGAGACACATATTCTCTAGACCTCTAGTTAATATGTACAATCAATGATCTATGATGTGTAGCTATTCCATGCCGACTCTAGGCGAAACGAATGTGAGTGCTCGGTAATATCAAGCTTCCCTTTCAGTGTGATAACTTGTGGATCAAGATGATAATATACTGTTCTAGTTATACTGTTGGCTGCTTGTAAAGGTGCTATTTACATTTTCTATAGTAGATACATAGCACCCAATATAACAAGAATTTTTTTATTCGGGTCTATCTCTGCCGCTATACGGCTTATTGAGGTATCTGTTCGTGTTTTTATGCTTTTCTAGGCCTAAGAGAAAAAACTCTTGCCAAGCAGCATCACTGACCTAAATAGCCCCGCCCATTTGTCTTTTATCCTGATGACTACCTAGTTGTAGGTCCCGCCTTCGCTCTTCTCGGAAATTAGGATAACGTCAGTGTCCTTGTATGCCTCGACTATAACCGCGAAGTAATACTTTTTATCGTATGATGTTCGTCTAGGCGTCTGTAGATAAGACACAGTTGTTCGCGTTAGTTTAGTGACAGTGTTCGACATTCAAATTTTCACCCGAGATGTTTGCGATGCATTTTGATAACGTGCTCGTGAGCGGGGAATCGCGGTTAGGATTCTGTACGTTGGATGTGCGTCGTAGACGGAAGCCCCAATTTTGCATTGTAGTTCAGTCGTGGCCGTGCCATCAGGACTAAACTATAACATTGCAGCTAACGTGTCCGCCGGCCTCGTATGGTTTCACTGAAATAAAAATGCAGATAGGTGCTTTGTCCGTCCGTATAGCCATTTTCAACAGGAGGGTACGTGCCACCTATGACATTTATTTATCAGTCTTATCAATGGTGCCGGCAAGCAATTTATTATTGTTGACGACGTGAGTGTCAGCACCTGTGTTAACGATCCATTGAGGCTCGTTTTGCTACTAACACTAGACACTGTTGTGCCTGTTTGCCCAGGATGGAAATCCTCGTCATTGGGTGCTTGTTGAATGGATGCTTGTTAGATGGTTGCAGTATGTTTTATGACTTTGGATGGGATATTCAGCATCTGTTGATTGGTGGTCAACCCTATCGATAGGGTTGGTTCTTAGTAACTACTCACTATTATAGAAGATGATAATTCAGGCACTATGGTATGAATTTAATAAATATAAAACCTTCGGAACATTGCAATTGATTGTCAATATATCAGATTATCAGAACTATTTGTTTATTAAAGTATGCACTAGATAAGTAGACACTTGTTACTCCCTACCTCAACGATATCAAATTTTGACATTTTTTTTAGTGCTATATTTTAGGGTTATGATAGCCTGGCCTCATAATGGCAGAATCACACCGCTTGCCAATAATGGTATCTGCTTAGAGCCGCTGCCTGGTAGCTTCCTTAATGAACTTTCTTGGAGTTCAATAAATTTTTTTTTTTTTTTAATCATTAATCTTATTAAGTTTCTTGAACTATGAAGATACTGGAGTTCAATAATATATGTATTAACAATCTTAAAACTTTATCTACTTCTTTATTATTTTTCCATCTGCAACTCGTCCCCTCAATAATTCTATACTCCTGTTACTGGAAAATGAATACATCTATACATCAAACCAAGCATGCTTGACTCCAACACTGTGACAGCACAATCAAAGATCAGTCTAACTTCCATGATAGCTACCATCAATATCATTCGTCGCCTTGATTACTGCTAGTTTCCATTCATTATGGGTGTTACCGGACTTTGGCAGGTTATTCAGCCCTGCGCACGTCCAACTAACATCGCCACCTTAAATCACAAGCGGCTTGCCGTTGACGCTTCGATATGGATTTATCAGTTTCTCAAGGCTGTGCGCGACAGCGATGGAAATGCTTTACGCAGTTCTCATGTTGTGGGCTTCTTTCGCCGTATCTGTAAGCTGCTTTGGTTCGGCATTTTGCCAGTCTTCGTGTTTGATGGTGGTGCTCCAGCCCTAAAGCGACTGACAATCCAAGGACGTCGGCAGCGCCGGGAAGGACGCCGAGAGGATGCTACCCGTACGGCTAGTAAGCTGTTGACGCTACAAATGCAGCGATATGCCCATGAGGAGATAGAGCGACAGCGCAAAAAGAGGAGAGAGAAATTGACAGCCACTCGTCCTACCAAGCCTCAAGAAGAACCGCTTGCCTCTAACGATGCTGTCCATGTTGGTGATTTTGAAGTATCACCGAAAGAACCCCCCAGCAAACGCAAGTTTGTACGACAAGATCCATATCATCTACCAGAGCTAGACAGCAGTATTGAGTCACGGCGGAATCCCGATGATCCACGAATTATGAGCGTCGAAGAGTTAGAAGAATATGCCCGACAGTTTGATTCAGGTGAAAACATCAACCTCTACGACTTTAGAAACATCGACTTCGACAGTGACTTCTTCCAAAGTCTACCAGCTGCCGACAGGTACTTCATCCTCAACGCTGCTCGACTCCGCAGCCGTCTCAGAATGGGTCTTAGTAAGGAGCAGCTTGAAGTCTTATATCCGGATCGCATGGCATTCTCGCGGTTCCAGATCGAGCGTGTCCAAGAACGAAACAAGTTAACGCAGCGCCTGATGAAAGAACTTGGAATGTCGGGCCTGGATTTGACCATTGATGGAGGGAATCGCATTGCGGGTGACCAAGGAAGAGAGTACATTCTTGTGAAAAATAACAGCGCTGAAGGTGGTTGGGCTCTTGGTGTTGTCAGCAATAACCGTGATCTTGGCAAAGCCCACAAGCCAATCGATATCGATGCTATCACTTTTGAGTTCCAAAATCAAGGTGGTGATGATGATGAAGATGAAGATGAAGATTTTGAAGATGTTCCGATCGAAGGGCTAAATCGTCTCCCTCAGACCAGAGCTTTGGAAGTTCTGGCTGGACAATCACAAGTCATTGATGTTGACGATGATGATGACTCAATGTTCGTTGGAAGAGAAGCATATCAAAACACTAGGGTTGAGAATTCCAACATGGCTCATGGTGAACAGGATGATATTGATCTTGCAATCGCCCTCTCTCTCAAGAATCAGCATGGGTCAGGGGCAAATTATGCAGTGAATTCCGACGAAAATTTTGGGTTTGAAGACATCCATGCTGAAAATTATCAATGGAAGCAGAAAGTAGTTAATATGCCCAAGAATCTTCCAAAATCGACCAGCAAGCTTGACTTGAACATGATCAATCGCCGAGCTAACGCCGAAGTCAACAACCCCATCACGAAGGAAGTCACTCAGCACGAAGTCGAAGCCGAGGCCAACGATGATAGTGATAGTGATATGGACTTACAAGCTGCCCTAGCCCTATCACGCAAGACTCAACAAGTGAAGCCAGTTAGTGTTTCGATACCATCTATCCCAGTGGCTACCAGTAGCCCATTCGGGGGTCCGTTGCCATTTCCCAAACTCGACTGGATTACTAAGAAGTCTGAGCCGGAACCGTATAATGGCCCTTCTACGTTAGCACTACTCACCACCACGACTAACGAGGAGGCTAACAATCTTGGTGGAGGCTTCATTGTTGAGCGGTCTCAAGATCAAAACAAAAAGGACGTCCCGAAGAATGATCTACCACCGTGGATAACCGATGAAACTGACATCGTTGAGTCGTTAAAGCGACAAGATGAATCTCTGAAACGAATGGATGCCGACGACCGAGAGTTAGCGAGGGTCAAAGAAGAGGCTTTCAGAGCGTACCAAACACAGAAGCGTGATATCATTGAAATCGATTCCGACAGCAATGAAGATGCTAACACAACTAAAGTTTCTTCTACCATAGATAACAAGTTGCCACAACCAATCACGATCTTCAACGATAGCTATAAAGGTACTCAATCTTCAAATGTGACTTCTATTACTACGGCTCAGATAGCAACTCAACCTGAACTAACTTTCTCAATATCTGCTTCACCCGAACCAGAGTTTGAGAATGTTATAGCACCTACCGTGCCTGAAGAATCACCAGCGCTATTTACCACCCTTATCGACGGAGTAGCTGAGCAAGACTTTGGTGAGATCGACGATGAAGAGTTGTTTGGTGATGAGGCACAGGATGCCATCAGTGACGAAGAAAAAGAGGCGCATCTCAGTGACATCGAAGACGAAGAGCTATTGCTACAAATGGTGGAAGAAGCAGAAGAACATGTTCGATTTACCAATGAACTACGAAACCGGCCCGAAAATGCCAGTAATGACACTATGGAAGCCGAGCTTAAGCAACTCCGCAATCAGCAACGCAAGGACAAGCGAGACGCTGACGAGGTGACTGAAAACATGGCACTAGAATGCCAAGCTCTGCTTCGCCTATTCGGCATCCCATTTATCACAGCACCCATGGAGGCTGAAGCTCAATGTGCAGAGCTTGTCAGGCTAGGGCTTGTTGACGGCGTAATTACGGACGATTCTGATACATTTCTATTTGGAGGCACGCGCGTATACAAAAACATGTTCAATACTAGCAAGTTTGTCGAATGCTATATTGCATCAGACTTGGAGAATGAAATGTCGCTTGACCGTGATGGCCTGATATCATTAGCCCAGCTTCTTGGCTCTGATTATACCGAAGGTCTCCCCGGAGTTGGCCCCGTCACAGCAGTTGAGATACTGTCAGAGTTTCCCGGAAAAGATGGCCTAAAAAGGTTCAGAGACTGGTGGGAAGCCACACAGAAGAGCGTACATTCCCAAGAAGCCGACACTGACTCGCCATTCCGCCGCAAATTCCGCAAAGCCCAGCTTACCAAGCTATTCATACCGCCTGGATTCCCGAGCTCTGCGGTTTACGATGCCTACATACGGCCCGAAGTCGACAGCTCGAAAGAAGCCTTTCAGTGGGGTGTTCCCGATCTGGACGGTCTACGCCGGTTCCTTATGGGCACAATCGGATGGAGTTCCGAACGCACCGATGAAGTGCTAGTGCCTGTCATTAAAGATATGAATCGTCGAGAGCGCGAGGGCACACAAAGCAATATAACCAAGTACTTCCAAGGCGGTGTTGGTGTCGGCGCTCGAGATGCTTTTGCGCCTCGTCAACGGGTAGGCACAAGCAAGCGCATGGCCCAGGCGGTCAACAAGCTTAGACAAGCAACGCTCGGCGATGACGTAGGTTTTCTTTCAACGTCAGATAATACTTCTGTCCCTGCACCTCGGAAACCAAAACGCAAAAGAATTGCGACTACACGGTCCAAAACTTCAGCCAAGAAATCTACAGAAAAAGGAACAGACGGCGGCTATGAAAGCGGAAATGAAGATGGCAACAGCCAACAGTCCGATGATTATGAAATAGAAGATAAAGTCGGCGACAGTGTCGATAAGCATATTGTTACTAAGCCTCACAAAAAAGCATCACGGAGGACGGCATAGAGACGGAAGAATGACAATGGCCCGAACTGTTGTCGTACAGAATAGAATTGTTATTTCTGTATTTCGCTTATCTAGCTTTCATGTAGTTCGCATTATTCTAATCACTTAGTCGTAGCTCCGCCAGCAACATATACTATGTAAGGAGTAGAATTCCGCCACATCAGAATTGGCCTCGCGTTCTAAGGGGCCAGAGTTAGGGTTAGTGCGGGAAGTAGTAGCAAGGAACCGCAGATCCTATTAGTCAACAATATCTATCCGAAAATATCATCCGATCTGACGAATCAAGGAAGATATGCGTGATGGAACAAGTTCTATAATAGCAACCACTAAATTGGGAATATTTAGATCCTTAAAACCTCAAATATAAAATAAACAACATTTGCAGTCTTGAAAACACGATCTCAACAGTGCTTCTAACCCCTGATCAACTCCGTCTTTTCATACCATCCAGCTACTTTAACTACCGCTGATATGTCGTCCAAGAGAATTATTAGCATTTTTGGTGCCACTGGCGCTCAAGGCGGTGCCGTGGTTGATGTTTTTCTCAAAGACGCTAAGCTCAACAAGGACTGGAAGGTCCGCGGTGTTACGCGTGACATCACTAAGGACTCAAGCAAAGCACTTGCTGCTTGCGGCGTCGAGGTCGTTGCTGTGAGTTCATGATATCACCATCCTTGTGTAGGTTGTGGTTGTTAATATGAAATAAACCAGGCCGATGTGCATGACAAGCAATCCGTCGTGGCTGCCATGGACGGCGCCCATACCGTTTTTGCCATGACCAACTACTGGGACCCGAGCATCCAGAACAAAGAGAAGGACATTGCTGTTGGCAAGGCTATGGCCGATGCTGCCAAGGAAACTGGTGTACAGCACTACATCTGGTCGTCTCTCAAGCATGTCACAAGGCGTAAGTTATATCTGATTCTAAACATACGATACACCAGCTAACAAAGTAATCCGCTGCTAAAGTGTCGAAGGGCGCACTATCCAACGTCCACCACTTCGACAGCAAGGCCGAAGTCGAAGACTATATTCGTTCCCAGGGCATCCCGGCAACGTTCTTCCTGCCTGGATTTTATATGTCAAACTTTGCTATGGGCATGCTAAGCAACAAGAGCCCGTCTGGCAACTGGACGCTGGCCATGCCAGTGCCCAGTTCGGCGCCGGTTCCCGTTTTCGCGGCCAAGGAGGACACGGGCAAGTTCGTCAAGGGAATCGTGCTGAACCGGCAGAATCTTCTCGGCGCGCAGGTTTTCGGTGCCACCAGCTACATGACGTTGAACGAAATCCTCGACTCGTTCAAGTCGATCTTCCCACAGGCAGGCGCCACGGCTTCGTTCTTTGAAGTGCCTAAGGACATGTATTTGGACATGATGGGCAAGATGGGCATGCCTGCACCGTTAGAGCTGTACGAAAACATGCGTCTGCTCTATGATTTTGGCTATTACGGCGGCGAAAACCTAGAGTCGTCGCACAAGATTGTCGAGGACAAACTAACGACTTGGGAGGATTTCATGAAGAGTAACAAGCCATTTTCGGAACTAAAGTATACAGGCGAACCTCGGGGACTATTGCTTACGAAGAGTGTCTCGAATAGTTGTCTACAAACTAAAAAATCGTTGAAGAACCCCAGATTCAGGATGCTCACGTGCGCGTCAAATCGTCTTTCTCCACTAGTGTAATTGATCACGGAAAGAAGTCGCAAAGATGAGAGTCTTGATCCTCGGCGGCATGTGAAAAACGCCTAGTTCAATAGCCAAGTAAATACATAAATGACCGTCGTAGGTTAGAACCTGAAATGAATACATAAAATTGGGAAAGAAGCTTTGAACTCCAAAAACCCGCTACTGTAACCACACTTGCTTCAAGTGCAATAGCGTAGCTGCAAAAGTGGATCTAACAGTGGCGGGCAAAGTTGAAAATAAGTTAGCGAGGTTGAGGCCTGCAAATTGCAGTTGCAATACGCGTGCAGCAAGTGAGCCTAGCAACTGGCAATTACTCCCAGTCAGTACCGATTATTGTTTCTGGGCCGAGGCTTCTTTCTCACCTGTTTGGCTCTCTTTCGTTTGTCGCGGCTACTCCTCCATTTCGGTCATTTCTTCTTCTTGAAGTTCTTCTTCTGTGAAGTTGTGCCCGTTCCTTTTGATCATCAGACGTTCTTTTTTTCTCTTTTTATTTTATATTAGTATTTTTTATTTCCACCAATTATCAGAACCATATCGTCAATCTTGTTCTACACTATTCTAATTTGCTTTCTCTTTTTTTTCCGCCATTTTCAGCTGAAGAAAGAGCCTTAGTCGCCTCGTCAACCAAAACCGTTCCTAATCAACCGCGAACTTCTCTGTTCGTCTATCGCACCAACTTGCCAACCAGACTAGCCCATCAATTAATCCAGGCCAATCAAACAACTATCACAACTTAGCGTCAAGTGCCATCTTGAAAATACAGAAAGACGCTATTTAGCGTGTTCTTCTCGCGACCGCAAATTTACCCATAATCACACCATCTCCTCAGTCTCTCTCTGCCTTTGTAAGCATTATTGCACAAACAGAACAGAATTCGACCAACTTCCCCAATCGCGACTTTCCTGCCATTTATCACTATCTCTCGTCTTTTCCAATACCCTATCTGATCTGCGCCGACGCCTACCGCGACGCTTTGAAATCGGGCACAACAAAACGAGTTAGCCATCAGCCCGTATTCTTCTGTTATCTGGCCTAAGGCGCTTCTACCGTCTTTTGATTAATCCTGTGCCTCGTCTACAGTTGGCCGTGCATCGTCAAATCCGACTACGCTAGCCAGGCAGTGCACACATCCTAAGCGACTGGCCGACGTCGACAACAACCTTCCCTCTCATTTAGCTATTATATGGCCTCGCCGCCAAAACCTTGGGAGCGAGCCGGCGCACTTGTTCGTGGTACGTTTCATCAATCGCTTATCTTTGAATATTATTTCCGACAATCTGCCTTCAGCACTGGCACCTCATTTGGGTTCTACTTTCTTGTTGCTATTCTGCATCTAATTTGCATGCGCGCCGCCTCAATTTTAGTTGCAACTGAAAGTCGTTAACTAACAATTTTTGCCTACTTCAGACCCATCTTCCAACATGGCTTCTACGATCACCTCAACCACCACAGATGCTCCCCAGCTACCCGAGAGACCAGCCTCGCTCGCCAACACCGTTAATCAAAATGCTGCCGCCTACTCGCAGGTAGGGATGGGCGCAACCGCGCCTTACAGTCCTTACAACACCGGATATCAGTCTCCCTACACATCGCCATACAACAGATTCGGCAGCAGCTATGGCGGTGGCTACGGTGGTGGTATGTTTGGTGGTGGCGGCTACGGAGGAGGCTTCACTAATGGAATGTATGGTGCAGGTGGCATGTACGGAAACGGCATGAACGGCGGCATGGCAAACCCCAATGACCCAAACAGTTTGGCGAACCGCTTTAACCAGAGCACTCAAGCTACTTTCCAGATGCTCGAGGGCATTGTCGGCGCCTTTGGTGGCTTTACGCAGATGCTCGAGAGCACATACATGGCCACCCATTCTAGTTTCTTCGCCATGATTTCGGTTGCCGAGCAATTTGCAAACTTACGTGACACTCTAGGATCAGTATTGGGTGTTTTTGCTGTCGTGCGCTGGATCAAGACTCTCTTTGCAAAACTGACCGGGCGCTCCCTTCCTGCCGATGCAACCTCATTAACTCCTGCGGCTTTTGCTCGCTTCCAAGAGAGAGGCTCATCTCATGGTGCCGCGTCCGGTCCTGCTCGCGCTAGCCGCAAGCCACTCATGTTCTTCCTGCTCGCCGCCTTTGGCCTGCCTTATCTGATGAACAAACTGATCAAGAACATTGCCGAGAGAGAAGAGCGCAGGCGTATCGCTAACACCGAGGGCGCTCTCATCGCTTACCCGGCACAGCCTGATCAGCCCGCCGAAGTAGTTGATGCCTCGCAAATGGAGTTCTGCCGCGTACAGTACGATTTTGTCGCTTCCAAGAACGGTAGTGATGGCGCCGTCTCGGGCGTTGATCTCGAGGTACGCAAGGGTGACATCGTCGCAGTGCTGTCCAAGACAGACCCTTTTGGTAATACTAGCGAGTGGTGGCGCTGCCGGGCACGTGATGGCCGCATGGGCTATCTACCATCTACATACTTGCAGACGGTCCGTAAGCCAGGCCAGCCTGTGCCTCGCGCTATTGCGCCAACGCCGCCCAGCGAATCGAGCCGGACTAACTCGATAAGCAGCAGCATTGCAAGCCGTATGTCCTCAGGGCTCAAGTCTGATACCAGCAAAGCTACCACACCTGAGCCTTCGGATGCCTCCTTCAGTACCATGAAGGGACTATAAAAAAGGGAGAGAAGAAAAGCAAAATATGCTAGATGTAACCAACAGCAAACAACAGAATATAATGGTATACCACCAGGCTTGATGCCAACACCGTTCTATATCACTAGGTCTGTTACATTTCGTTTATTTATTCCTCGTGTTTTGTTTTTCTCTCGGCGCAAACCCCTCATATATCTTGTATCGAAAATGTACTAGTAGTAGTGCGTAACAGTTTTCACAGCAAAGTCATTTTATTGACTGTTTGTATATTCTTCGAGATGGAAAATCATATCTTTATTATTCCCTCATTGTCACATCCAACGGTTGAGTTAACACATACTTCCATGGTAGCTTCAATTTTATCATCTCATATACTCTTTTTTCCTTACATTTTCTCTTTCTATCTACTTGGTAGTTTTTTTGCTATGCTCATACCTTTCAATTACGATCAGGCGAGGAGTTTGTCTTTCTTCATTCAATTCAGTACAGTCTATTTTTCTTCATTTTCCTTCTATTTCGTCCTGTTTAAAATACACTACTTTGACTTCGTTACTTGTCATTGCTTTAGTTTCCTGGCAGCCTCTCAAATATTTGATTTTACAAGCTTATCAGTATTAATCTTACACGAAAGAACAAAAAAATGGTTTCTGTCGAGTAAGGTCTACGTTAACGTCTAGACCGGCAGTCGGATTGTATTTTGTAAAATGTTTCTATTATTCGTACCTTGCATAGCTGTTATATGATTAAATCTATGATGTTAATACGATATTAAAAGCACGAACAATGTGATGTATATATAGTATGTCTTTGAACGTTGTATATCGGATATAATGATAGCCCTTTATTCTCTAACCCTAATATGTTGTTAATATCAGGTAGAGCTGATAGATGATACAACCCGGGTATATGATGAGCGAAGAAAGCCTCCCAAGAAGGCCTACGGTTCCTTTTTTCTATATATTGATATAATACAATAACATAATGGAATAGGGGAATAATAGCAGGGCCTAGATAAAGAAAAGATAAACAAAATATATAGTCAACGTTATTGCTGATATTTGGTTGAACCACATGGGACCTAAAAAAAAGAAGGTTGGCGGTTGATTTTTTGACACTGTGAAAAAGGGATCTTTTGGTGGAAACACGCTTAGATGACGTCAAATACCAGATATTGGAAAACTGTGGCTAAACCAGAGATGGGGTTCGTATTTGGGAACTCAATATCAATACCACGACAGATAATACTGTATTTTCTTTATGTATGTCAAGAAATGCGAATTGTTGTTATGGTAAAATTTGGCCGCCTTGTGCTACCAACGCGGACTTCAGGCATGAGACTTGTATTGAAATGGAACTCTGGCATTGACTCTCAGTTGATCAGGTGTTAGACAGACGGCATCGGGCGTATCGATTATAATAGCCGTGAGCTGCCTTTATCCGAAATTGTAGTTACTGGAGTACAAAGTCTACAAGAGAGGGAACTTTTTTTTAATCCATAATCTTGTTAAGTTTCTAGAAAGAAGGAACTTATGTGTATGTGCTTATAAAAATATTATGATTTCCGATAGTGATTGACGTGAACTATGGATATGAAGGAAAGAAGAATGTGAGAAGGTTAAGCTTTCAAAGAGGCGGTGATCTGCAACTTTTCCTACCGAGCAGAACCCATGGCAATCGACATAGTATATCCTTTAAGCTCATCCTGGGAGGTAAATCGTGGTGGGAAGTCTTCGGTTAAGACAAGGTATCAAGACGACCCTTACCTAGGTGGCAAGCAACCCATCCTCCTTTTTTTTCTGTTGTCTCTTTTCTTTCTTGTTTCATTTCTATCGACTACTGTGTAAAAATGCTTTGGTGATAGGCAGAAATATAACTGGACTTGGGGCTGGTTTGAGTCCCTTGGTTAAGTTTTAAATTATTGATGGCGTAGCAAATAATTAGTACATTGGACGACTTGCGATATATGTGGAATATATGAAACCCGAGATTATGATGTTATAAGCTTGTTGGCACAGTTACAAATTATAACATAGCTGTAAGTCTTCGAGAAATGCAATGAAATAGATAGTCTATCAGTAACAGTCTTGACAACTATCTCTCTCTCCTTCTTCCAGAGAAGATCTGCTGAGACCCCCCCGCCCGGGCGAAGTCTTCCTGAACAGTTTGTTTTTGGGTATATTTCACCTTATCGTATAAGCTGGCATCTCTTTCCCTACATTATGACTTCCCAGTTCGCAATATTCACTGATAAATAAAACATTGACAAAACTATACGAGGGGTGGAAGGAAGAATGGTCAAGGATCTGATCTGGGTTTCTGGTGAGCTTTATGATAACCCGAAGCCGATCTCAGATGGTTACACCTGCCACTTGAGCCGTGGTTTCCTTTTCCTTTTTGCTCAAACAAAGGAAAGAGATCTGGAGGATAAACAAAGAAAAAATGGTACAAGAACCTGCCTTTCTCCCGCAGAAACAGCCACGTTTGCCTTGATGGTGTTCTTGTTGTTTTCTTACTTCTGGCGTGGTTCTATTACAACATTCTAAGTAAACCCGACTCGGCGTCCTTTTCCGTCTTTGTCTCCTCGTTTTGTTATCGCTTCTTATCAAGGCAAGAGAGATTAGTACTGCTTATCAAGGTCTTTGCATTCTCGTTCCACCTGGAGAACAAAAGGAGTTTGGCTGAGAGTCGACGATATCACGGCTTGCGTTGGTTTGATCATCTGTTATATTACAAGGATCTTTGTCTATCTTGTTGACATAAGAGTTTCCTGGACTTCTCATTGACGGTTATTTGTTTCTTTATACTCTCCTCCTTCGTCTGCTTCCTCTCGTCATGCAAGTCTATCTCACATTCTCGACGCTTCTGGCAGTCTTGTCAATGCTGTTTGTAGTCACCGCCAGTCCCATAGTATGCCCTGACGTATGTCCACCGTTACAACAGCCATGGAGGCATCAGAGAGCGAACTTTTGGCTAACAATATGATCCGTGTCCTTAGGCTGTCCGCGACTTGATCCTGAACGGAAAAGCTCCAGAGGAAGCATGCTGCTCGTATGGCATCTGCAAGGGCAACGTCGTCGTTCGCATGATGTGAACGTCCTCCTGATGAACCAGAGAAAACAGACACCGTGGCTACTAGTATCGATACAACCAAGGCACGCAATGCGACACGACCATATGTTTCAACTATAACAGCTCTTACACTTTCGACTTGTATGCCCTGGACATCTAGTGGAAGGGTGTTCATTCGGAGATGCCTGATCCGAGACTAGCATGTGAGGCGGGGTCTATTGTGCAACCCTTCTTAGAGTTTACATGATTGGCTTTGTATCTTATCCTCACATGCCACGCAACTCTCGGAACTAAAGTGGATGCAACAAGAAAGCCAATGGGACAAAAAAGAGCGATGCTAACGGGAGGACTAACCAATCTCCACCGGTACAACAAACTTAGGCGAACTGCTCTTTATATTGAGACGGTATTCTATAGTTGGGTGTTTTCTTCTGACTTTTCTTTCTAAATTGTATGTTTGGTGGAACATGATCGGACGTATGAGACATGCCATGCTATGATTTCCTGTTATAACTCTTTTTTAACTTTTTCAATACTGTTTCCTGGAGGAGTGGCCGCCGTATAAATCGATTCGATGTATGAACGGAACTCACAGAACAAGGCGGACGAAGCCTTGCTGGGCAGCACAGATAAATTATAACGTATTATTTTTACGGATTATGACATACAGAGTATCAATGTTAATAAGTTATATTCGGAAGCTAAAGTGTTGTAAGAAAACAAGGGATGCCAATACTGTGGTGTGCTTGCTATTGAAGAGATCCAATAGAAAGTACGTTACTTGTTGCGTCTTATTATGCATATACATGCACCCCGCGGATATCTTGACGTCCTGCGTTGCTTGGTTGGCGTTGTAACGAGGCGCAACAGCAAATGATTGGTGCGGCAGAAGTCCAAGTACCGCTGCATACAAACTATAGTGCTGAGTGACTTATGATGTACCCCGGTCAGCAAGAGCCACACTAACTGCTACCTGCCTTTATTCGCGATCCAATCCCAGGCGGAGTTTGATTGTTGTCCATTGGCGACCCTTCGTTTTCAGATGCAACTTGCTGGTTGGGCTAAAGGTTTCAAGTTGGTAAAAGTTAACATCGATATTAGACCTCGTGACCAAAAGTTAAAATGAATGCAGCACGGGCAGAGTGGGATGCTATGGTAACTGCTAGTAACATGCAAAATATGGCGGCAAGCGACGTCCGGGGATCTTCGCTGTAGGCAAAGGAGAAGAGATAGGCAGAGGGCTAGACGGGCAGACAACACTATAAGTCTCTACCGCTGCTATTTGTTAGTGCTACTATTATTTCTTTTATTGGGAGCTGCGATTTCCGGACCCGCGTGATCAAAACATAAGAAGCTGATTTGTTATTGCATAGAAGCGCTTGTTAGTAGGACAGATAATAAATACTATGACTTATAAGAATCCAAACATCTGCAATGATTTGCTACACTAAAATTCTCTTAGCTATTGGAGCTTGCTACTTAGTAATTGCTCCAAGTGGTTGAATCTGCGGTTAAGCTTGCCAATCATTCCTTCTTCAACTTTTATGTTGCCGTTCTTTTTTTTCCATTATCAGTACACTGCCTTCCTCCTTCACCAACAGCCTTCTTTTGTCACTGCTTAATAAAGTGCCCGACTTTTCTCGCTCATGCTTACTTGTTCTGTCGTTACAAGGACACACAACCAAAACGAACAGATTATGGCTTCCCAAACAGTTGTAGCGCCGAGCAAAGCCAACATTGGCGTCTGGACCAATGTAGCCCACGACCTTAAGCTTAACCCATGTGAGCCGACGCTGGAAAGTGTGCGGGCCGGCACAGAGTTGAAGGAAGGCGAGGTCACGGTGGCTATTAAAAGCACGGGAATATGCGGCTCAGATGTGCATTTCTGGCACCACGGCTGCATCGGACCGATGATTGTGACGGACGAGCATATTCTGGGCCACGAGAGCGCTGGCCAGGTCATTGCCGTGCACCCGTCGGTCACTAGCTTGAAGGTCGGTGACCGCGTGGCTGTCGAGCCCAACATCATCTGTGGCGAGTGCGGGCCGTGTCTGACGGGCCGTTACAACGGCTGCGAAAAGGTGCTGTTCCTGTCGACGCCGCCGGTGCCGGGTCTGCTGCGCCGCTACGTGAATCATCCGGCCATGTGGTGCCACAAGATTGCCAATATGACGTACGAGCAGGGCTCGCTGCTGGAGCCGCTTAGTGTGGCTTTAGCTGGCATACAGAGAGCTAAGATCACGCTGGGTGACCCCGTGCTGGTCTGTGGCGCTGGCCCTATTGGCCTCATTACGCTGCTGTGTGTCACGGCGGCCGGGGCATGTCCTGTGGTGATCACAGACATTGACGAGGGCCGCCTCAAGTTTGCCAAGGAGCTGGTGCCCTCAGTGACGACGCACCTGGTCACGCGCCAGTCGGCTGAAGACGGTGGTAAGGCTATTGTTCAGTCATTTGGCGGTATCGAGCCCGCAGTTGTCATGGAATGCACTGGAGCAGAGCCATCAATTGCGTCGGCCATCTATGCGTGCAAGTTTGGCGGCAAGGTGTTTATCATTGGCGTGGGCAAGAACGAGATCAACATTCCGTTCATGCGGGCTAGTGTGCGCGAAGTCGATATCCAGCTGCAATACCGCTACTGCAACACATGGCCGCGGGCTATTCGATTGGTGGAGAGCGGCATTATCAATCTTGATAAGTTGGTCACGCACCGATTTAAGCTGGAGGATGCTGTCGAAGCGTTCAAGACGGCGGCGGACTCGAAGACCGGCGCCATCAAGGTCCAGATCCAGAGCGACTATGGCGTGGATGCGTAGAGATATCAAATATTCTATAGATATGTACAATGCCAATAAGACTTTCAATCCTTAGCTAATTAATGACGCCTTGTCTTTATTATTGTTCCTTTTAGTAAACTATCGTGCCTCTCAACGTAGTTACTAGCATCTTCTGAGCATCTTCGTTTGGCCGGGATGATCCGCTGAGATTTCACCCAAGATATTCCGAGAGTTGATTCTTGCCGATTTAGGTAGATGGTAATCAAGGGCCCGCTTTTAACACTACACCGTAGCGAGCTCTTAGCCAGTAGTGAAAAAAAAAACTTTAGCCTTGCAGCTTCATTGAGAAGTGCGCGTAGCATACGGAAGAGCCCATTGGCACTGGCCAAGTGAGAAAATGGGTGCAATTAGATAGCAACTGTGTAGAGAAAAGCATCGTGAGGCAGATGTAGCTGTTAAAATGCCAGAAAAGCACTGTAGAGGCACGCAAAAGACATGTGTAAATCGTAGCGGCCAGATCGTGTTATTACCACAACTTGGGGTTTCCCTCCCTTTATCCACACTAAAGCTAAGACTCTCTCTCTGGCTCTTTCGTAGAATCTTTCCCCCCCCCCCCCCCCCCCATAACGAAGGAAAAAAAACCCACCTTTTAATTCCTGGCACCTCCAAATCACAACGCAAGTCTCTTTTTCCTCTTTTCCGAGTGATTTTGGACGACCCGGACCCTTTTTTCATCGACGACTTTATCGACGACCTCGAACGTTACGAATCCTCGATTGCCTCGCCGAATAGCCACTTCGAAGACTTCGCTGGAACGATAGACCATCCGAAGAAACGAAAACACTAAAAAAACAAACATATAAACGACATGATGTCCGCCGTCCGTCCCTCGATCCGCGCTGCCCTGCGCTCGCCTGCTGGTCGTTCTAGACTGCAGTCGACTTCTGCGCAGTCTGCCCAGCAGGCCGCGACTAACGCTGCTGCGTCGGCGTCGGCTGCTGCCAACAAGGCTGTTGCTGGCCTAAGCAAGGTTGCCAATGCTGCTGCCCCGGCTATTACCAACGCTGCGAAGGCTCTGAGCAATGCCGGCGGTCGCACCGGCCAGGTTGTTGGTTTTGTGAACAGTATGTCGTCCCCTTATCCGAGTCGTTATTGTGCCATGATATGCATCACATACACGCTTTTTTTGTATATTGGGGGAGGGAAGTCGTCTAGGCGGTTGGATTGACATCGCGAATACTTCTGGGCTTGTTTGGCATGGTAATTCCTGCTGCTTTTCATGTGAAATCCTGCCCGGCATCGTAGGAGCCCTCTATAGGAGGAGCCGAAGAAACCCTCAAAATAAGCTGCCCGGAACATGCCCAAATGTCGCACCAAGGCTACCTCTCAGCCAATCTACGAGATAGTATACTAACGCATATTATCTTCTGTTCTATTAGAGGCCATCCCCGTCGTCACTTTGTACTCCAAGGTCGCCCTGGAACTCGGCAAGTTCGTCGCCGCTGGCCAGAAGATGGCTGTGCCGTAAGTTCCGAATCCTGAAAATTATCTTCACATGCGATCAACCCAGTTGCAAAGCATCACCACCTTCCTTCCGGGCTCATCGTCAAACTAACCTATCGTGCTTTCTCTGCTTCAAAATAACAGCTCATGGACTACCTTCCAGGCCTACTACACCCAGGCCTTCAACGCTCTCAAGAACCCCGTCAAGGTGATTCAATCTGTCCAACAGACCTTCAACACTCTGCGCACCGTTGGCGTCACCACCGCCCAACTAGCCACCGCCGGCGTGCTTGGCGCTGAACTGCTTGGCTTCTTTACTGTTGGCGAGATTATCGGCCGCTGGAAGCTGATCGGTTACCGCAGCGATGCTGTTGCTGCTCACCACTAAACGGTTTATCTCACTCTCTATCTCTCTCGTATCTCTCACTCTTGCTTCCATAGCGCACTCACGAATTGAAAGGAATCAGGGACAGAGAGACACTATGCGAACTTGGATTGCCAGTTAATATCGTCTGAAGCTTCCATGATACTCGTTTAAATGTCTTCTGTGCTTGTTTTCGTGTCCTCTTCTGCGTGTTTTATATTTGAGACAGTCTGGTGCGGTTCTAGGGTTGGCCTAAAAGCCTCCGACGCACTTTCTTGCGTCCTCTCTCCGCTACTCTTTTTTTCTTCCTTGATGCTGATGGTATCTTCTGCCCATTTCTGCAAATATGACGGCTTTACTTTTTTTTATATTTTTGAATCTATCAGTATCCGATGGTTCTAGGGTGGTCAGTCAGAATGTGTGAATAGCTCTGGGACGAACCACCCATCATCGTTACGAAGAAAGCAGACATCATGATTTATCGGGAGTAGTTCCTTACAATTCATCCAGTTAACGAGAGATGCCAGAGGATACAGACACACAATGCTAGTACTAGCAGCCCTCCAAAAAAGCCATTTTTTTGTTCTTATATGTATTGGTTAGAAGATGGCAGCAGGCTTTGTATACTCATTGGCTTTTATATTGCTTTATTTCGGTTTTTTCTCCTGTTGGCCATTTGCTTTGGCACACACAAAACATTCTTATGCATTCCCCCCTCCTTTTTTCTCACCACCTCTTCTAGTTTCTCTCTGTCCTTCCCCTCCCTTTATAAGTGCATGTAGCCTTTGTAGACGGGCCTTTCCCTGATATGAAGCGTGTTCCTAGACCCAGGAGCCTAGACATGTCTTCTTTGTACGATTACAATCGATTATTTAACTCAATTTTTGCTATATTACCGTCTATATTTTGTGAAATGAATGTATATGTAATGTAATGTGATGTAACGTAAACTCATGAATGGTCCTTCACTGTATACTGACGCATGCTCACCACGTATTCAGGCTAAAGTTGATATCTACTGATACTATCTACTTGCAAGATGTACATCGGCATATTCGAACATGCCGCTTGACTAAGACTAGGTTATAGTCTAGCATGAAGCGAATTTACAGTAGTGACCCAACTCAAGCCTAACAATATACAATGGCTCGTCATGATACTAAAAACCAGCACTCCACCCCCCCTCCATCGCCTAAAGTCTTGAGAGTGTATAGACACCGCATAGAGTGGCCATATGATTTCAATATCTCTTGTGGACTTCTGACGTGGCTCGAAAGCTTTCACCCCTCGCTCTCTATGGTGCTGCATCTCTAGCTTTCACCGACCTTCGCCAGTCGTTTTTCTGACCATATAAGATGACCAACACCGCATGTTGAGCGAACAACAACAGTAAGTAAGTCACACATACAGAGGCTATATCTCTATTTAGGCGAAAGGAAACATTTATCACTACTAGAAGCTTCAGTACGGCAAATGCGTGTGTGCCTGATCGTGTACACGCCTGTCCTATTCGGAGCCTATTGGCTCTTATTATAGAGAGAATTAGAGATTCCGACGGACCTTGTATAACGAGCCGATGATGGTGGATTAAGCGAAGCTAAGTATCCGACCACGTCTATCGATATGCCTGTTATTACATCCTATTCTAGAGCCGAACGGCGGGGGCGTGTTTGGTCGTCTACTGTCCCGTCGATCATGTGACTGTCTGAGATACAAGGGCAAGGAGAGCTATTGATGTTGTATCTGTATGTATAGAGACGTCACGTCTTGATCCTTAGATATCGGGACGAGAAGACGCAGCTAAATGAGGTGTGGGTGGGTTCTCAGTTCCATGCATTGCATGAATATGTACGGCCAGTTGTATGTGTTGCGTATACATACAACGATGGGCAGACATGATGGCAACAGGTTGAGAGGTGGCGTAGGATGAGAGGAACAATGCACTAGAAGCTAGGCCAGGTCAGTCTTTGAGTGTATAACTAAGGCCGTACGTAGGACGTCTCCATATCGTGCATGAAAAAAAAGACACTATAGAAGAATATATGAGAACCAACAATAGGATTCATGCGATGGCAGAGTTTTATAGCTGAAATGGAATATCAGCCACACCCTTACCATTTTCGTATTTTGTTATTTTTTGTACTCTTCTTGTATTTCTTTTCTACTTCTAGGCAGCTAATGGGCCTTGCTGTAAAGATAAATTCAAGCTGGCTACACATCTATATCCCTACGCCCCTCGTCACGTATTTAGGAAGAAGAGTGCAATGGACTTTTGCCAGCGCATACAGTCTGTGAAAGTGTCGCTAGCCGCATTCATCAGAATAGTGTTTTAGGGTTCTATGGAACGCCGTTTCTTGTTCGAAAGCATATGAGCAATAGATAAGATGGAACTAGTAGAACTAGGCCTCGGGACGCTTAATATGGCCTACGATGGCATCGAATCTGATACTAGTTACATTTCTACTAGCAAATTATAGAAGGGTGTGAGCTCATCCTAATGTTAAATATAGTCGTTGAATGTCATATTTTGAATATAGTCACTTATTAGCCTTTGGCCGTTCTTTGTACACCATTTCGAATTTGAGTATTTTATCCTAACCTTTCTCTCATTACATAGTAAATTATAATTTACTTTCAAACGCTAGCTATTTTGAGTTTTATGCTTTATAATACATAACAGTTATGTTTAATCGATCAAACTAGTTGTTTTGTGTGCCCTTGGCTTCTGAGGCACCATTTTAGTTGCCAGTAGTGTTAGCTAAGTACAAAACCAAGTTCGAAGATTCTTAGGTTCATATTTTTGTTGGTCCCGCGAGAACAAGACGTGACATGTGGCCAAACGGCACAGTTTCCTAGGTAATGAGGAAGAGAGTATATGTTCGGCCTCAATTTCAACGGCCTTCCATATTATAGAGGGTTTTTTGAAGCCCCATTGAGAAAAGTAATTCAACAGGATATAGAATCCAACTACATAGCCGCCAGAAAATACCCTCCTTTCGAGTTACGATATCTCCATATGAGCAGGAAAGCCTAAAGGAAGAAGCTACTAATAATTTTTAGAACAGTAGGGAGAAAACAAAGCTTGCCTAATTCCAGGAACCAACACACAGTCACATCCAAGATCTCGGAGTCAACCTCGCCTATTTACAAGATATAATCCATGCCAAGTCACAGAAACAAGGCTTCAGCTAAAGTAGGAACATTTGACAACTACATTAGGCCGTCATCTCTTTCCTTATTGTCGTGTTTATACTTTGTCTATTTGGTTTAAAAGCTTTACATCTTGTCAGGCTCTTCCGCTACACGAAAAAAAAAACATAAAAAAAAAACTAGCAGTGTTGATAGGCTATGCCTCTATCTTCTAGCTCGACCTAGGTTGGCTTTGAATATTGACTGGTAATCTAGTAGAAACACATATGGTTTGTAGCATATCACCTCTGCCCGTTTTGTAGCGTTGTGAAATACGAAAATACTAGAAACCCAACAAGGATGGCCTGATTCAAGGGTTGTTCTGTGTTAGTTCCAACATACCGGATAACACGACCGTTTTTGCCGGCCTTGTTTTTTAGGGTGGGTTTGTTTATTTGCACACAAATTTGTACCCTTCAAGATGTCTCAGGGAATAAAGGTTGGAATTAAATAATATTAACAGTATGCTTCATGATCAACTGCATTCGTTACAGTGCTCTTTGATTATCTAGATATATATTTTTGTCAAGCATATAATAAGCAGCACCTTATTGTCTCTGCGTTATCATCAAGTTCAGTATGTGATACAAGGTGACATTGTAGTACAAATTAATCGACTGCCTCTTACTTATCAATGACGTCAGATCCCACTATTATTATCTACTTTTCTATCTGAGGCTAACACTTATAAAGAGTTTCTGGACTTGTCAATTTATATTTGATTTATATTGATTGAATTAGTACCACGAAAAGAAAATATTCCCGCTTCACCCACATAGTAACAAAGACGCCTGCCGCTAGCCAAACAAAACAAAAGCTGCCTCATCATGCATCCCTAACCTTTGCATCAAGACGGAATATTCGTATGCTATGAAGATGACATAGGGATACTTCCTGGCTTCTGTCTCCATCTTCATATTCTTCTACGGCCATCGTTATATTTGCCCTCCCCCCCCCCCCCCCCCCCCCCCCCCCCCCCCCCCCCCAGCGCGAGAATAGGTTGCTTTATTTGGTTGGTGAGACCGGGGCTCTTGTGGCGTCTGGCCTCCGTGCGGTCCACGTAAACCTTTAAAAAGGCATTGATGTCAGTCTTTAAGTCTCCAGCTAGATACCTAAGGATATAGGTGACCCGTATATGTGGCTGATGGGTTTAACTTACAGTTTGACGAATGGTTGCCATCTCAGCCCACACATTTCTCTGCCCAACTCGGCTACTAGATCATTTACCTCTTTCTCCGTCATACCTAGAGCTTGCGTAAATGGCCGCATTGACATGGCTTGAAGGCTGTGTGTGAGGGCTAGGTTCATGTATCGCCCGGCCTTTTCGTTTTGCGGATCCCATGGGTTCAGTGGTACATCTACTACTGTTTGTTCAATATCGACAAATCCTGCTCTGCGAAGTTTGTTTTTCGTGTCATCGCCGTTGATGAGCACGTCGTACCGTAGTCTCTTCATGGCTTCCTTGTACTTGGACTCCCAGTTGTAGAAGACTGTGCTTTTGTCAATGGAGCCATTGGCTGAGTAGATGGTCCATTCAAAGTCCGCTTGTTCAAAGTAGCCAGTCCCTGGTCTTAGGTGGCTATATAGTAAAAGAGGATAAGTCAGTTTGTTTCGCCCCAAAGTCAGTCAGCCTATTACAGATAAAACACCTACGCGTAAACGTTGTCATAAATCTTGTCCCAATCGTCGATTTGGCCCCAGAGCATGCGAGCATGAATCATATCCCAGTTGTATTCAATACTGTCCCAGCTGGTCTCGATGTTCATTGGCCAGAAGTGCGTGTTGTTGAGAATTCTGTGTTTTGGTCAGTGTGCTGCCTCTCACTGTAGCCACTTGTTATTTGTTCGTCATTAGGATGCTTACGATTGTGGCTGCATATACCAGAAAAAATCTAATCCGAGAATAGAACCTTCCGGGAATTCCCTATTTACTTGAATTAGTAGGTGTTTTATCACGAGTGTCAGGGCTATGTATTTTCAACTTACTTTGCCACCATAATAGCCCAGATTCCAGTGCCTGTTCCAAGGTCCAGAATATTAGGACCCTTAGCGCATTGTACTCGCTTGATAGTAGTGCTAGAGGTAGGCGTCGGAGGTGCATCGCCAGTACCAGGCCCACCGTTAGATGCCCCAGAAACACGACCGGAACCGTGACTTATCGGTACAGTGTATAATTTATCTCCTCTCACACGGCTGAATACTGACTGGAAAACATCCATTCGCTCTTTCTCGGGCTATGTTGGACCATTAGTCTAGAATATTCACTCTGGAGTAGTACATCATGACTTACAGCGTCCGTAGGCAACGGATAACGTGGGTACCTTTTGTCGTACTTGCGCCCATTTTCAGTGATAAGCAACTGTTCAGACGGTTCACCAGGGTCCTTGGACTCGGTAGTGTTGTAAACGAAGGGCGGATAAGAAGACCTAGGTGATGTTAGCAGCGAAACACATCAAAAAGTAATCAAAAACAGTCAACAGTACTTACATTGATGCGTATTTATAGTGGCAAGCTAAGTTATTAAGATGGAATTGGCTATAGACAAGTTTGCTCCAGGTATATACCAATGTCGATAGTGGAATGTAGCACTGAGTTGTCGCTTTTTGATGGTGTTAGCAAGGCTACCCGGTATGCTACTGAATATTATATTAATTTATAAACAGTACAATGGCCGACGTCCCACCGTGTAAGAATCACGGCGTGTCTTGTTCTGAAGTGTCAATGGCAGTAATGTGATAAATATGGATTAGGGAAACGTAGATAGATAATTTGTAATAGTATGGGTTGGGCTTGAGCAATACAACTAAGTTTAAGGAAAGGCGTTGTGGGTAGATCAAGATAGAGCGTGAGAGTCCGAGCCCCAAGGAAGGTTGCCGTCCCTGGCTTTATATAAGAAGCGATGTTCGTTTCGTAGTGCAAGTGAGGTCAGGACCATGGGCAATAAATGCTAGGCTCAAGTGCAACCTTGCACAACAAAAGCCAAGATCTGCAGGAAGATAGATAGGCAAGGTATACATCTAGCAATAGCTAACAGCGACAACTACCGCAATACTAGCTGCAGTAACGCCTCAAGTTTGAATCGTGTAGGGTGTAGAATAATAAATAATAAATAATCAAAAAGAAATAATAAAAAGAAGACGTTAAAATGGAAGAACGATATCCGGACCTTGAAAATAAGATGTAAGGTGCACACCAGAGTATAGGGTGTGTGGGTATACAAAGGTAGTAAAGGTGGCAGTGGTGTGTATGCAAACATCGGTGGTGGTGATCCAGGATGACAGACGAGCGAGACGAAAATGTTGGTTAACGCAAGCATAGGCATGAAAGGACGCTCTAAGTTGATGGCTAGAAGAACAAGAGCTAGAAACCCGGCAATGGAAAGGTAAGAAAGGAATCAAGTGAATGGCGGAAGGTAACTGGTGTGGGTAACAGCAGGGTAAGGATAGTCAGCGGGTTAGTCAGGGCCAGGTCCGTCAAAACCGCATACGACAGGCAGCTGGCTTTGTGTCAACAGCAGTCGACAATAGCCTGGAGAACAATGGCGGCTGCTAGGCTAGTCATGGTACACTAGTCGACATAAGCCACATTGATTTCAGCTGGCGTTAAAGAACTTGGGTTCACGGCTAGCGTGGGCTAACGGCAATCAACAGGTCAATACCGCTGCTAAGTACTACGCCAGTAGCAGCGACGATAAGTGGCTGTACTATCAGCCGTAGAGTGTTAGAGTGTTGTTATGGGACCCGTAGTATCTTCTCTGTCGATAGGCCAGCCGTAGTTGATATTATCAGGTCAGGCTCAACATGAAAAGTAACAACTAAAGTTAAAAGCAAGGGGAGGGGGTGGGTGAGGGGGGGGTTAAAACAGAATAGAAACTGCAAGCGTTAATTGCAGAGAAGGGGGTGGATGGAAAGCCACAAGAATATTTAGCTGCAACTCTGTCGGGGGTTACAGGACAGTAGGTTAATGGGAGAACGAACCCGCTGGATGCGTAGAGCCAAAGGAGTACGCCAAAGCAGGTCGTAATTGGTAGTGTGGTGTATGTGGTGTGGGTTTGCTTATGGGCATAAAGACGGATATAGGGCAGCAGCAACGGGCGACAGCCAAGTAAACAAGATGGACATACACATACAATGTGTACTGTAACAGTATCGATGAGTGGATTTGAATGATGAACAACCTACAGTGTAATCGTAGATAACGATGATTCGCAGTTATAAAAGCAGCGTGATGAGCGTGATGAGCTTGAGTGAGGCCTAGACTGTTTGACGCTGTGATAGTACCGGTAGAGTTTGAGGTGCAAGCGCAAGGCGGTGAAGAAGCCAACACCGGCGGCAAGAGAAGCTGGTACCGCGAGGCCGATCAGAAACCAGAATGTATGAAAATGAATAAAAAGGCACCAATGGCAGAACAAAACACTTTCCAGTTGCGTCGCAACTTGGTACAGCGTTAGATGGCAAGTATGTGAATAGCCTCTTTGCACCAGCAGCTTTGAATTAGGGCTAGCGATTGACAGAGCTATATAGCAGCAACAAGCCAATAAAGAGGCCAACTCTCAATATGCCTTTTTGTGGGCTGAAGTGAGCAAGTCTGGACTGCAGCAATGTGTCGTGGTGATGGACGTGGACAGGGCCAGAAAGAAGCCAAGACCAGAACGGGCGACCGTCAAGTCAGTCGCTCAGTCGGACAGGCTTTTCACTTTCGAAAGGCAAAAGAAAGTAGATTGGAAGCCGGTAACTGGATGTCAGGGGTTTGACTAGCTGTCTCTGATGTGATTGTTTATGCGAAGTTGGCAGCAGTAGTGGCAGTAGGTAGAGGTGGTAAGCTATGGATTCTTAGTAGGCGGAGGCGTTTGCCGTCTTTCCAACGAAGCCAAGGCCACCCTCCCTGAGAGCAAGCTCAATAAACAAGAGCACTGTACTAGCTCAGGGTAGCAGCAGCGTTTGTCCGTACCAGCTTGTAAGCAGATGGAACAAGGCTATTTGCTGGACAGAGCTCTGATGCGGTCAAAAAGAAGGATGCCAAGGACTTGCTTGACGTGGTCCGGGCCGGCAAATAAGAAAGAAAAAAGCGCAGTGAGTCTGATGTGTTGTTGATAGTCGTGACTTGGTAGTAGTAACGATGCTAGTATTGACGTTGACGTTGGCATTGGCGCTGCGTGCCCGATAGTTGTTATGATCTCATCACGGACATGAATGGGCCAGTGTTGGTTGGGTCCAAGAATGAGTGCAGGCAGCACGAAGGAGCAGAAACACAGCGTCTGTTCGGGAGTTAAAGATGGCGTAAACGAGAAGGCTAAGTAGGGATGGCTGAGCGACAGCGGCAGCGGCTGCGTCAAGATTATTGGGCCACGGGCGCTGAACAACAATAAGACGATACTTATTTTTCTACTAGTAGTACTCTGTGAATAGCAGAAGTCGCACCCTGATACGCCAACAGAAAATATAGGCGGCTAGGAACAGCAACAGCGACAGCTCTAGTAGGACGTTGTAAGAGAAAAAAGAAGAATAAAAAGGTACAGCTTACTAAGAGGTATACTAGCAGCAATCCAACAATGCAATTTAAGAACAATTGAATGATGAGAAAGGAAGCCCTAGGATAATATGAAACAAAGTTAATCGAAGCAAAACAGTGCTTTGGAAACAGGGAATTCCCAGTGAGAATGGGTAGCGCACGGCGAAAAAGGGATCGCGACGCCTAGAGGGCAACAGCACACCACACTTGGCTAGATCTCCTCCCGGCCGCTAAGCAAACATGAAGCTTCTAGCAAAACCACGGAAGGAAGCTGGCTAGTGGAGGGAGAGCCAGCCAAGACGATAAGACAGCGTGCGCAATAAAATACGGCACTCAGCCAGCCGAAATAAAAGAGAAGAATAAAAGGAAGACTACCAGATCAGGGTTGACAGGGGGGCCTGAAGCTCGACGAAACTGGAGCCACAAGGCAGTTCGTTGGTTGGCTAGCTGGTTTTGCCTCTCAGTATCAACAATGACTTTGGTCAAAATCTAATCGAGTACTAACTTTTTTTTTTTAAAAAAAAAAGCCTTCACAGAGGTATCTGCTGTTTTGACGATGGGTTGCTCTTACTCCAGCTCCACATGCGAATATCCTAGCAAAAGCAAGAAGACGGAAACTACGGCATACGGATGTTCTTTCTAGATCTAGTCCTTTGATCATCCTTTGAGATTCAAAAAAATAAATTAAAAAATAAACAAACCAGGCCTACACAAATCGCATCTTCCGCATCATCACCATCACCATCACCAGCTAGCATTCGACTACAACGTCATATGCGCCCATATTAGTCCGAGACTTGTCCTATCAATGCTGCTGCTAGTTCCAACATCGATTGCCTTTTTTTTCTTGTTGCCTTCTCCCTAGAACCTAACGTTGCCCGCCTTACGGCTCGAGACCGGCACAAGACGGCCGCTCGCCTGGGCTATGAGAGACATCCATCCAAGTAGTCGCTACAGCGTACTTTTATTCCTTACAGCCACATTGCACATACATGGTATATATGCAGGCCGGCCATCCATGTTGCACCAACACATATATTCCATAGTTCTACGTAGTTCTACGTCGTATATACACCCATATGTGCACATCAGCATACTTTCGCCAACCAGATCAAAACGTGCGTTGTGATGTCAAGTGCCGGCGTGAAGCACCCCTCCTTTTACTCGCTTGTACCGCCTTCTGCTACGCTCGCCTAAAAACAGCTGTTCTTCAATGATGTCAAGAGTTCGGCCGCCCATTCACCCATGCCGTCCATGGTCGGCTCAAAGCAGGGAGAATAAGTACATACATACTCCCAGCGAACCACAGAGTCGTTATCCTACGCACGCCACCATCGTGCACAAGACCCTTAGCAGCCGACAGACACTAGACACTTCATGATCACCTTCCAACTCAGCCTATATTTAAGTTTCTAGCATAGTTTCATAGATGGGCTCTCGCATGCACTATTTACAGTCTGTTGGCTGCTGTTGCCTCCCTACCGCCACCAGTATCTTTAACCATTCATGGTTTGTCTTTTGTCAGCTGACGGCTGATGGCTGGCCCTCAAGACTCAGCTGTGATTCAACTCAAGCATGTACTGGTATCGCAAATGGTTACGATGCTAGCGTCCCAAAGAATAGCCCGAAGCAAGGCTTGCGTTTTATTCATTGTCTTATCAGATACGCAAACACGCACAGAATCGAAACAACGCCAGAGTTTTGCATCCTGATATCCCTATATAGTATCGGGAATATTGCTTAAACGGTGATGTATCACATGAGTTGTCAACATAAGGCTTGTGCCCTAATAAAGACAAACGCCCAGATAGCGCTTTATATGTCTCTTTTGTACGCCAAATTATGTGCAACCAACCCAGATTCGGCCGTTCGCTGTTTGTCGCCGCTCTTGTTCACGTCTCACAAGATACAGTCGACCTCCAGTGGTCAGCCATGCCTACATGACCGACCGCTAGCTACAGCTACGCAATCTGACGCCTGAGTTCATAATCTCAAGATGAGACGAGGCCAAAGCTTGACTTACAAAGACTATATTACTTCTAGCGATCTGATTGCCTTTTCATTTCCCTCCTACTCGCTGTCGTTTCTTTGTGCCCGAGCCATAGAACTTGGAAGATGGAGGCTCCACGTCATCATCGCCCACCCACCTATCAACATAAGCCAGCGCAATCAGGTCGTCATTTTATCGCAATTATATGTCGCTGCTTACCTGGGCCATCCTAAATATGTCTTAGGTCGCTTTTTCGTGCATCTGTCAGCTTAGATTTAGTGTCTAAATCGGGAATCTTGTTAATAGCTCTTCGTTTTATAGAAATATCTGGCTATCGTCTAACAGGCCCGTCGATGCCCGACTATGTGTCGACCGCGTTCGTTGGCTGCATCGTCAGACATTGATAACTATTATCGTACATTATATCTCTCTTTCCCCGTCCTTCGATCGATAGCCCCATCAAGCTAACATGCCCGGCATACCAGATAGTACTACTAGGCTTATAGTGCAGCCAGCCTTGGCTTTCGATAAGCATGCAGTCGCCAGAAAGACCAACTCATCCGCGTAAATCATACAAATAAACACTTTTACATGCGTGCATGCCTACTGCATAGTCCATCATATGGTCCATTGATCGCCTATCGGTAAACAGCCACTCAGCTTGCCAGAGTGGTTATAACCGAAACTATGCAAGCTGTTGATAGCTCGCCTGGGCTTTCTATGACATCACAACAACGTGGACAGTACAACCAGCGCATGTAAGGCGAGTGTATATGTATGTAGATACGTGTGAGTCTAATTATAGGTGAGCATTCAGATGTATACATGTATCCGCGTCGCATTCACGACACGGTCAGCAATCTCTCGGATAGCAAGTTTAGTACTAACATCTCTGTCCAAAAGGGCTGGCCATGTTGGTTGGATCCCATGTCATATCAATAAAACCCTAACTCTAGGCAGAATATACATACCTCCTATCTTCCCAATCACTCTGATGTCGAGTGCTTGCGTTACCGAGGTTCTTAATTCTACTTGAATAGATCTCCTCTCGATTTTGAAGTGTCCCTAGTTTGTTAAAATGCATCAAGCTTTATGTTGCCTGCGGCTTGACCGTTCGATTGTAGTAAACCCATGTCTTTATTTTGTATAATCGTAGTAACTGTCCAACCTTTTGAATCGCCAACATCTACGTCCTGACTAACACGAACTTAACTCACAGCAATAGCATATAGTTCCTGCGATAGCCATAATTCTCCGATTGACTGGTTGCTGATTAACAAGCCAGCTAGTTGAGTGGCTGGCTGGCTTATCATAAATGACCTCCTAACCCGGATTCTCGAGGTCAAGTACGGCTTCTGTTTGGCTGGAACAGGTAGGAAGGAAGGAGCGCCATTAAATCAGCCACTTTGCAACATACGGCATGTAGCTACGGCTAACAATATGATTATAGGTATACATGTATACATGTGGGTGGTATACTGCTTATCATATATTAGATGGTGTGTTGATTCCGCTATGGAGCCTATGTAGAGGATGCTTACATCAAAAAGTCCCAGTGGGGTCCTGCGAGAGGAAGTGTGGGTGTATGTAAGAGAGAGTGTGTGTGAGTGCAAGAGGCCTAGTTTCCCCCATACACCCGGGGGGTGGTATATCATACTCAGATGTCATATGGGAACGCTGACCGCTACATCTAAGCCAAGTTACAGTGCATATTGGCCAAAGACTTAGACTCTGCTGCACCAGAACGCGTTCAACAAGTGGCTGTTTACAAATTGGTGAACGGCATTGGCTAGATGACGTATCACGTTTTTTTTTCGTTCTTTCGTTTTCAGTGTACACATGCAGAGATATATACGGGCAATATGTAGGCGAAGTGCGTACATACGTAACATGTACTATACATATATAGGCTATCATTTCCTTATTGGCCCATTCTTATTTGCTATGTAATGGCTTGGCTCCTGCGAAGCGAGTCAGGTGGATGCTCTGTATACTTCCCATCACGATAAACGATGTGTAATTAGGTGCAGATGCATATGCAGAGAAGTAGTGGTGCTGGCGTAAGGGTGAGAGTTACAAAGAGGGAAAGCATGTATATATATGTGTGTGTGTGTGTGTTATACATGTCCGGCCGGTTATCGGTCATGACCTTAATGAAGGAGCCTAGACCTTGCGGAGAGGGACCTTGATCCTGTCTTCCGCCAACCCCATTAGCAGATAGTGGTGTGGAGGAAATATTGTATGTCTTGTTGTAGCCGGCATCACTGGCTGAGTCTAGAATCCGATTACTGGCAGAAGGAAGTAGGAATCGCAGCATTATCCATTTCTAATAATATCAGAATCAGACTCACCGCAAAGTGCAGGCATAGCATGTCATGGCAAGAACCTCAAGCTTTAACTCGCTTGCCGTCGCACTAGACTCAGTTCCAAAGGAACAACCACCTAAGAAGAGAATGGGGCCTTCTTTCCAGTTCCGTTCGTTGATCGTGATTTGGGTTGAATGGTAGTAGTTAGTGATACATTGATATGATCTAGTGTCACTATATGTGTGAAATACGACCAAGCCTGGCGAACGCAGAACGGAATATTTCTCTCCGCTGGGTGAAGGTCCGAAGAGAGACGCAAGCATCAAAGGCTAGGCTTCGTCTTTTTTTTTAAGGAAAATTCAAATTTTTTGTATTATTCATCTATTACCTTTTGTTTTGCTTTGTCTTGGGGTTCTATGTGGATGAAGCTCGGTTCCATCCTGTCGGGTCGCGCTATGGTGCATTATTTGATCTTGAAATTTAATAGCCTATAACCAACTTCTACACCGCACTATACCCTAGCTTTTGTTTATCATCTAATTTCACTTTGCTTTGCTTGGGTTACCATGAAGATCCAGCCTAGCCAGCCATGGAAGCGGCCCAGTATGCTAGTTAGCAATGTACCCTGTTGATATCGTGACCTTGGAGATCCACGAATGGTGTATAACTTATCCTGTCTATCTAGTAGTTGCTGCTTGCTTTGCCTGGGTTCTTTTGGGAGAGTGTCATTGAGCCAAGCCTGGTCTATGAGATTACTGTCAGAGTCCGAGTCTGAGATCTTCCACGAATTTGCTGGTAGATAACGAAGGGGTCTATTCTCCATTCTCCTCCCGTTTTGTCGGGTTCTCTCCTAGTAGTCTTTTCCCGGGGGGGGGGGGGGGGGTGGGAAAGAATGATATCCCTTCAACAGTAAGCCCCGATTTCTTCCGAAGCAACAAAGCAAACTAGATAGAGATGCTATGTATCACGCTTTGCGGTCATACGGGCTCTACGCAGGCTATTAAGCGTTCCATAAAGTCGGATAGTTTCATTTGGTGTCAATATTCACATTGGAGACCATTTATAGCGGCCTAGAAAGATGGGCGGAGAGGGGTGAAGAGGGAGGGAGCGCGCTAAATCGTGAGGACCAAAAAACAAATAAGATAAAATCCATGTCCTATTCAAGCATCAACGACTCTCCTAAAGAAGCTATTGTATCCGTCTGCAACCGTACCTTCTATCCTATGTTTCCATTTCATTTGTTGATTGTAGGCTGGCTGGCACGTACTTATATCATAGATTTTCGATGGATGGAGAGGAAGCCGACAGGGCGTGTCTCAGAGACAGTAGCTTGAATGTTCAGAAAGGGAATAATAACAGGAAGACTGGACCATCTTTCCATGCTTTACTTTCTTCGTCGATTTCTTGCTTGATTCCTCTCGGAATGTGGATGGAGACAAACTTGCGTCTTGGAAACCTATAGACGTGCAAAATGTTGCCTAACATACATGTCATAGATACAGATTGTGTGCTCAATCTCATATAAATAATCACCCAATATCCACTCTCTGCCATCAAAGATATTATTCATATTTCAGCCTTTGCTTTATTTCAGGGGGGGATGGAGGGTCCAGCCAAGCCCGCGCCGTCCTAAAGCTAGGCTTTCCATCCACCAACAGCGTGACGGGCCAGCCAACTAACAAGCCTTGATATGTTTGTTTTCTTCTTATCACCGCCTAGCCCGTCACGGCCCAAGTCTGCTGACCTTCTGAAGTTTCTTCTATCTCTTCTCTCTTCCGGCCTGCCCCAGTTCCCGTGGTATAATAAGATAATAAAACCTAGGGCGTTACTCATCGCTTTTTAGGCTCTAAGACCCACTATCACCGTAACCTGGCTATTACTGTTACCGTTCGCTCGGGACAAGCTCTCCTTTGTGATTGGCTAACTTGTTAAAGGGGTGCTAACAAGCGCCATAATAGATCATGTTAGCAGAAAGAACAAGGCGATAGCTCAGTTCCTTCCTCTTTTAGAGACGCGGCCGTAGTTCCCAGTTAGGCCTTCTTCCTCTCATTCTTTGCTCCTCTTGTTCGTTCTTCTTCCCAGTTCATTTATTCTTCTTATTTTGAAGATTATATAATCGAGAGGACTCTTTGCTTGTCTCGTCACAGTTTAGTCAAGTATAACTATGTCCAGTCTGTTGCAATTGGTTAAACTGCAGATAATGCCCAGAGCAGGTGTTTATATCTAATGCGACGATTGTAGGTATGAAAGACCGCTGCGAGGTATATTCTGACTCTTTCCGTTTCAAACTAGTGGTCAGACGAACAATTGGCTATTGTCAGCTTCGGGACCGACCTCTTCTTACACAATACCAGCCCAAGGATCAGTCTAAGATGCCATTTACTACCACCGAGTTCAGCACCCAGCTTGCCCCGTTTTCTCAAGAGCAAAGACGACGATCACAGTTTTCTCAGTACTGACTCTAGTTTTGCCCAAGTTTCAGACGATGCGAGTGTTCAATAGAATGGGGGAGTGTATATAACCTCTCGTTCTGTTATTCTACAGCTGGCACTGGGAAGAGGATAAGCCGATATCCAAAGGATCTTCCTGTTACGCTATGTTGCGACGCCTTCAGACAATAACATCTGGAATCACTCAAGTGAGGAGCCTCATTTACGCCGTGCCTCTTTTCCCATACCCTCTGGCTACGTGTCGTTGCTACTGTTGTCAAGTTGGCCAATCTTTTAAGGTCGGGGAACTTGTCCGTACGCCTGATTTCAGGTCACCGGCACCCTGTTGCTGTTCTTCTTTCTCAACCAGACATCGACTCCTCAGTTCCTTTTCCTTCTTCTGGTTGTAGTCCCCCCTTCGCTGTCATATCCATGGAGGGCTCAGCGTCACATCGGCACTCACCCTATCTGCAAGATTACGCCGTTTTGCAGTTTCGGCTGTTATATCTCCAGTGTGATATTGTTGTTTGCGTGTATGTGTTTAGTCAGACTTGAAGTGCTGGCCTACATGCATGCATGTACAGCATGTATGTATTGGATAGTCTCAACAAGCTTCTAGTCTTGTGGGATCCCAGGTAGTTTCATAGCAGCCCAAACACAAATTGTTATCTTCTCTTTACTCATTCTGCTATATCAACTGATGTTGGGTTTGGCCCATACAGATCTCAGTAGTGTATATTAACGAGCATGAGTGTCTGTATGTGTACAGGCATGGGTATGAGTAAAACTTCCCAGATTCTTGGTTCGTACCAATTACCGCCTCGGACTATGATATCATAGCGAGAGCGAGAGTGAAAGGTCCTAGAGCCCAAGGAGAAAAACAAAAAAAAGCCAAAGCGCACCTAGCAATTGCAATATTATCATATCAGTCTGTACTGTCGAGTTCATTGTAGACCACCACCACCAACTCTGACTGCTACTAACACTAACTATACTAGTTTAACTAAAGCATCCCAGTAGATCGGATAGTTGGTTCTGTTTCAAGCGTTACCACCATTTAGATAGGCTATTATAAGAAGAGAAGGGATAACAGAGTAAGGAATTCTTACTTGGGAAATCTTTCCTCTTTTTCCCTTTCGGGTCTTTTAGGTATTATTGTAAGACACCGCTATTGTTGCCCATTTTAGACTAACGTCTGCAGTTAGCAATAATTGACCAACCTACTCTTGCTTCCAGGGCAGGGAATCTTTAGAGAAGGGGGGCG
This sequence comes from Endoconidiophora polonica, assembly GCA_001856765.1. NCBI lineage: Eukaryota > Fungi > Ascomycota > Sordariomycetes > Microascales > Ceratocystidaceae > Endoconidiophora > Endoconidiophora polonica. The sequence goes on along the minus strand of LXKZ01000181.1, from coordinate 74,053 downwards.
CGGGATCTGGCGTGCTTCGGACAAGCTTAGCTGGGGCACGGCCCCCTCAAATACAAACGACCGAGGCAGTGTCATCGGGTCTCTTTGAATTAGTATTGCGAAGGTCAGTAAATATGGTACGTTCTATACCATTAACACCAAAGTACTTTATTTTTACAGCGTAATCTCTTGATGTGCTTCTTTTTGCTATGTTATCATTCACATCGTTTTGTAACTTTCAACTGACTCTGTATATTTTATATCTCCGAAGTGTATTTTTCAGAGAGTACGTTTTCTTATGGGAACAAATAGGGTTAACAAAAGATAACGATGATTCGTCAAGCAACTCAATGGTGGTATAAGACAAGCTGAATGTATAGTAGCAGTCAAGCTAAAGCCTAACCATCTCTCATCGAACTTTATCTAGCGCGTATTGGGCGTATTATCAATCTCATATAACCCAACTCTGAAGGGAATACATAGTCACAAAGGCCAAGTAAGTCCTTATACTAGTTCATACATACAAGAAGCTAGAATCAAGAACAATTCTCGTCATAATTGATATTTTTTTTTACAAGGCATCATCGACCAGGTTGCTATCAAGTATTACGAAGCTGAACATGATATAATAATCAGATTCGGGCTTAGCCCTAAATCTCGGGTTTTACACCTGACGAAGTAATGGAATGGCAGGTCGGCATCGATGACAAGAAGAAAGACGGTCAACAATGAAAACTATAGAGCGTATTTTCTAAAACTAAGGGAAGCTTTGTGCGCCATGAAACTTGATTTATTATCATGTATCTACCCACGTATGGCTTTCGACCTCCAATTCACTATCGCGGGTTATGTAACGATGAAGAGATATTATATATCTACGTTGAAAATAAAGATACCACCTATGTCCATGGAATGATCGTCATTTAGCAGCTCGATAGACATCGGCATAAATGTAGATTCGAGGTTTAATAGTAAATGAAAATGCAGAAAAAGAAGAAAGAGTGATGTAAAGAAACTATAAAAAAAGGAATCTAAACACTGCATAAACATGAAGGTTGAAAAATGACATTTCGGCCTTAGGCTTGAGTTGTTACCATGGTTGAGTGGATATACATGTCCCTGAATATATTGCGTGTGAATAAGTGGCAATAAGATGTCATATCGGATCAACAAACACGACTGTTTTGCAAGTAGATACGGCAGCGATGCAACATGATTTGCGTTTACCACTCGTATTCGCCAGTTGCCTTGTGGAAGACATAGTCCTTTCCATTGACAGTCAAAACACCGTCTTTGAGAACACACTTCCTGTATGATAGTTAGCAGATATTATTTTAACATAGCAATATCAAGACGAAGGATATGACTCCTTGCGTGATGGGTACAATTTGCCTCATGGGACTAGAGCTGGAATACGGGCTAATGACATACCACTTGTTCTTCACACGCTGCACCTTGTCGTACATGCATAACATCATCGGGCCCAGACCTTCATCATCGTCATCCGAATTCTCTTCTGTGTCTTCAGGGTCATCCAGATCCGAGTTGATGGCATCTTCATCGTCTTCATCATCTAAGCCATCTACCTGACCAGTTATGGCAGATGAAGTATCGCCCGAAGAAACCATGCCATCTGCTTTACGATTACGGCGACAGGCTGACTTGAGCGGCACCATGAAACCACCACCCTCCATGGCCTTGGCCTGTGCCAAGATTTGCGAGTGCATCAGGTTGTCAATATCGACCCTGCCCATCTCCTGTAACGTGCCGTCTGCTTGGCGGCGCACTAGAACGCCTTCCATGTCGTCATCATCTGCATCAACGGCACCGTCAGTTTGGGAAAACTGCGGCAAGGCAATTCCCGATCCTTGGCTATGGCCTTGCGCTTGTCCGTTGTCCTGGCCTGCTATTCCAGTACGAATGGCATTGATAGAGTTAGTTGCACGTGCGCCATAGTTGCTCTGCAGCTGTTGCGCTGCACGCGCAGCTGCAACATTCTGGAAAGGAACAGTTGATAGCTCAGCAGTGGCAGCCTGCTCTGGATCTGGTTTGATAAATGCACCATTGCTTCCTGGTAGAGGCAGTGAGCCGCTGGCCGCAAACTGTGGGTGTTGCTGTGCAGGAGGAGCCATGCTCTGGTCGGCACTAGGAGGGTAGGCAGAAGCTACTGAGGGAGATGGAGCAACAGGCTCAACCGGCTGCGGATCCCATGAGAATGTAGCAACACCGAGAGCGGTAAGTTTCTGTCGCCATCCCTAAAATCATACGATATAAGTGTTAGTTATCATAAAGATGTGTACATATGCATATGAGGTTGTGGTGTAAGTGATTGAGCGTGAGGCGGTATAGCGGGGCAGAATTGGCTAATTGGGCGTACAGGGTGGAAATAAGTGGGGGCACGTCTGGTCAGTGGCGGTAGCCTATTTAAAAGGTTGGAAATGCGCCGTGATTTGCAGCCGGCTTCCCTTCCCCTCTTGCGCCCAATTCCAAACTAAAAGCCTCCCAGTTACAGGTAGACTCTTGCAACACCATCTCGACTAATGCATAAGGACCCCCCAAACAGCGCCTGTTTGTTCTTGCAGCCACCAGCCTGAGCGTTCAACTATATAGATGAAAGACGAAAACAGTTCCAAGCCGACTCACCTTGCGCAAATCTTCTAGAGTCGCCTCGTCGATTCCGCTCTCTTCAAAATCGACACGGGCACTGTTGATCACATCATCTATGATCTGCTCGTACACATGTCCAACGGCGGTGTTCGACATGACGAATAACCCAGAAATAACCTTAGAGGCGTGATTGTGTCGTGGGTGTCTGGAAATGATCGGGTTCGTGAGATTCGCTCGTTGAATCTCTAGGACTAAGCTCGATATCGGTGTCTGGAGATAATCACAACTTCCACAGTAGCTTTAAATCTATCCAGCTGCAGGCTTGACAGACCGAAAGCAGATACGCTTCAGTTGCTCTCTAATGTAAATGATGCTGCTATTCTATCAAGGACTGGAGCAAAGTTCGGCAAAGAAAGGAAGATGAAAATAAGGTGGACGAGACGAAACAGTGAGATTTAGCTGTCAATCGCGTCGTCAATTGCAATTCTTAAATAGCCCTGGAATAAAATGGTGTTTTTTTTCCTTTTCTTTGTGGGCTCTGGTTGGTCGTAGTGCCAGCCAAATTTAGTTGTGCCGGGCGCTGGATGGTGATGCGAAATGTTGTTTGGGAGAGGAATCCTAATTCTGCAGTAGAAGTTGGCGAAAATAAGGCTAGCTTTGCGCCATAACAAGTCCTTACTTGCTTAGTTACGAGCGGCGAAATAGCTCTGCTTAGTCATCCGCGCATCTTCCATTCCAGAGGAAGTCCCATGCTATATTAGCTCTAGTTAGCGTCACCATCTAGAGTCAAGTGCAAATATATACTTATAATTAGATGAAAATCAATAAAATTAATGTAATTTTTTTTAGATGAAAACATGAAAACATAATAAAGACGAAATACCATATATATGAAGGTTTTAGCAAATCAGCTTGAGGCTAAAGGTATAGTCCGAACAACAAAGAGATTTGTTGAGTATATTGATAGTTCAAATGAGATAAGTACTATCTAATTGAGGCTATCAACACATTATTGTTATCCTCCACTTTCAGGATTACAAAGTCATAGTGGACGGACCTAGTGTAGATTTAGCGATCTTCTCATTACATCTATCAGGTGTTTCTAATCTTTTAGGTGCAATCAATTTCGGTTTCGTTTATTTATTCGGACTTTTGTTTATTTTATTCTTGTTATTAGAAACTGTCCCTATTTTTTTAATGGACACTGAATATCATCATAAATTGTATATTAATTATCATGTTCCAAATGGTGAAAACATCAGAATTACAAATACGAGCAAATGAATGATTATGGTACTTCATCTAAAATGAGTGTCCCAATATGTATTCCCTATAAACAATATCCTGCAGTAGCAAATAAAAGTAAAGAAAAAAAACAAAACGCCATCTTGCTCAAAACAAGAAATACCTCAAATGCCAGAAGACTCCGAGCAAGACTACAAAAAATATTAAGGGAAAAACTTAAACGCCTGTTTTCTTGGTGCTGTTATCGAGCAGGTCGTAACTAGATCCATTATCCACTACCATTATCATAGCCTATACTAATCCGTATCCGCAAAAGAACAATTTACACATCCGAAAGTATAGAATATACCTACCGAGAAGGGAATCTTACGAGGTGTGCCGACAATTACTATGTCGTACTCAAAAAGGAAACCTTATACCATACCTGTTTTACAAAGAGGGATGCTCTACCTGATAGTCAATGACTTGGTCATCTCGGCCTTGCCCGAAGACATACTAGAAGAAGATGCCGAAACGGGCTTCTTCTCAAAGATCTTCCAGAATTTTAAAGACTCGTCGGCAGCTGCAGTAGCAAGCATTTGACCATCAGGGCTTAGGCAGCTGTGTAGAACACGGCTCTCATGAGCGGGGATCTCGATGTTGCGAACAAGTGTAGGGTAGCTCCAAATACTGAGAGCGTTGTCTGGGAATCCGGATGTGCTCACAATTTCACGGTAGTGGGGGCTCCAGCGGAGTGAAGTGACCTGTGACCCAGTATCGATACTGTTGACACGGGCACCCGATGTGGTGTTCCAAAAGTGAATGTGGCGATCATAGGCACCACCGCCAGTAGCAAGCAGATTCATGTTCCAAGGACACCAAGCAAGAGCCTTCACGGCAGCCTTATGGTTGGTCTTGGTGAACTTCGGGGCAGATAGGGAACGAGCATCCCAGATTGAAACAAGATTGTCGTTGCCGCCAGTTGCCAGCTGGGCGCCATCACCGCGCCATTCAAGACCACAAACCTCTGCGGTATGAGAGACAAGTTCAGCAACCTTGTGTTCGGCAATACGAACGTCATGGTTGTATACTAAGCCCGAGCGAGAGCCAGTGGATAGAAGATGTTTGTTCCAGCCCATAACACCCACACGGGTCTCGTGACCGAACATACTACGGATCTTAGCCTCCTCACCGACATCCCAGATCTGAACTTCACCGGAAGCGAGGCCGACAGAAACGTAAGCGCCATCGCCGGACCATTTTACACTGGCAACATGAGTGTCAGGTTTTGTCTCCATCAAGCAGTTGACGGTACCTTCGTCAGCTGACCAGACATAAACACTGCGCTCAAGACCAATAGCGACCTGATTGCCAGAGCTCCAATCTAGAAGGTTTAGGTAGTAATCGTCAACAAGGCCAGGGGCGTCAAGGACACGCTCAGGGGCAGTTGCAATGCGACGACGAAATTGGGCAGTGTTGGTAGTGGGCTTTAGGGGGCGGTTATATTGTTGCCGAAGATCAATAGGCTTCGAGCTTTCAGGGGCCGCAGGCTTGAACTGAAGGATGCGGGTGCTGAGGTTGACATCGCAAGCCTTAGCTAGGGTATCCTGATAAGCGGCAGTACGAGGAGAAGGACGAACGAATTCCTCGTCGTCCTCCAGAGTAAGATTATCGAAGGCAGCCAGTGCGTCGTCGGTAGTGCTTGCGAGAACGTCAGAGCCGTTCACGAAAGCACGAGTAGACTTGGTACGTGGTTTATCAATCTTGCTAGAGCCAGCGTTTGCAATAGCAGAGCTAGCGCCGCGGTTAGGAATAAAGCGGTCGGCGCCGTAAGTGATAGTTGTCTTGGGGGCTTTTACACGCACAACCTTCTTCGCCTTGGCGCTACCAGGAGTGCGAGGGCCGGTGCCGTATAGCTGGAAATCGGAGAGACCAAGCTCAAGTGCACGACGGGGTGTTGAGATACCACCGGCGATGTTAGACTTAGGGGACTCGCGATTGTTGGAGCTAGCGCGGAGCAGCTGCGAAGTAAGGTTTCCGCGAATTGGAACCTTTCCACCTTTTTCGGGAGTGAAGGGCGATGAATCGATGTTGATGGAGCTATTGTGGCGAGGCGATGGGGTCAAAGGCATACGACCTCCAGCAGTGCGACTAGAGAAGAGTCCAGTGTGCGATTTGATAGGTGTAGATAGCGTAGTGTTGACCATCGTTACTTGCGTCCCACGAACGACTAATAAATGAACTTGATGGAAATGATTTATGTGTTAAACAATAGGGGTCTTCTAAATGTCAAGCCTAGGTATAAGATTAAGCAAGAGAGGTTTCGATGATTTTGTAGGTAGGTTTCGATAAACGGGGAGAATATGCGGTGAAGGGTGGAAGTTAGGGCATGAGATATTACAACCGAGATCTTGGGCTCTTTTTATTTACTTAAACGTCTACTACTTGGTTCACATGGCAACTATCTTATCATTTTGCACGTGACCTGTGAAGCTAGCAAAAATGCAGATAGCCTCCCTTGAAGTGCAGTGAATCCAACGGTGCCAATGGGTCATAATCATATTGGCCCACTTCTTACTATACCGCCTAAACAAGGTCGCTCCTTCCGTTCTGATCAAGTCTATGGCAACATCAACAAAGCAAGGATTCCTAGACTGTGCCAGAAGTCCTCACAAACCACCGTCTCATCAAACCAAACTACCCTACATCTGCCTACTTATCAATCCATAATTCACTCCAACTTAATCAATCTGCGATCGTCGGAAGTACCACTACAACTATCGTCGTAATATCGTAAATTCCCCGTCAGAGCTTTTTGTTGCTTTTTGTTGCTTTTTGTTCTACTTCGGCAGTTTTTACATGCTCGCATCGCACATCCATATATATGTTGTTCCTTCCTATAAATCGCTCGGTTAAACAAGCCTCCTATATCTTTCATTTACCCCTTGACCGGAGCCTACACACGCCGCGGCATTGCTGTTGTTCAACCAAAGTCCAATAATTGTCTGGCATTTGTACAACCCTAATGAAGCTCTTCTGCTCAGTCAAGTCTTAGTTAGGTTGTTTACTTTCAAAAAAAAGTGATCGTCTCCTTTTCGGAGTTACCATCATCACTTGGTCTCATACAGGGCTTGATCTTACAAACCAACACACCAAATTCATGTTCTAAATACTGACAATCGGAGACGCATTCAGTCTTCCCTTAACATCCCTGTTGTCTCTTCTTCGTTTTCCATGTCCATTCGTTCACGCTCTGCTCTTGGTACACATACAAACACCGCGATGGAAGTTGCAACGACGGCCATAGCCACTACAAATGTAAACAGAACCTATGTCATGCCGAATATAGGTGCCAAAAGCCGCACAACCGGCAGCGAGGCCCAACGTCCTCGAATCATTCGTACGGATGGCCAACGACCTGCGTGCCTGGTTAATGCTTCCGTCACTTACTGCGGAAATAACCAAATTTACGCTTTTGGAGGCTTCGATCAATACACTGATGAAGTTTATAACCACGTGCTATGTTTAGACTTGGTCACTAAAAGATGGCGCCTCGTCGCTAACTACGGTGACATACCCGGAGTTCGCATGGGTAAGTGAACGCTATTCTTTTTTTTGTACAAAAACCTCCATACACTGCCACATCAATAGAAAGATAGCTAACATGTAGACAGGCCATACTGCGACTATCTACCAAGGTGACAAACTTCTGGTTTTTGGTGGTGAAAACGAGCATCGGACATATCTCTCTGATTTAATCATCTTTGATCTTAAGACTGCCTTTTGGCGCAAACCTCAAGTAACGGGCCATATTCCAAATGGCCGTGCCCGACATGCTGCTGTTCTTCACGAAGATAAGCTTTTCATTACCGGGGGTATGACTGGTAGGGATAGTTATGTCTTGGATGATATATGCTACCTCGACCTTAAGACATTTACATGGTCTAGATCATGGCGGTTTGTTGCTAGATACGACCACTCAGTTTCTATCTGGAATGATCGTGTATGGGTGTTCGGTGGTCTTAGTGCAGAAATGGACAAGATCGGTGATCTATGGTGGCTCGACTTGAAAGGCAATCCTGCCTTTCAAAGCCAACCTCAATATGGCATTGAGAGGCGCTCAAGCTCGTTAAGAGAACATATTCCTCTGCCACCGTCATCAGTTGTTGGGCCATCTGGATATGCTGCCAACTCTCGCACAGCACAGGTCAACCCACCATCCTTTCAAGTTAAGGCTCACGTATCACCAGCTCCCGGAGCCGTGTCATCCCTTAAGTTTGTATCGGGCCCCAACATTCCATCACAAGGCCAGGGGTCCCATTTCCATGTATACTCAGCGGGTACGTTGCTGGATTTCCAAACACCTGCTGCAACTATTACATCCAACTTATGTTGCTTATCTGCACTTGATTTGTCATCGTTGCGATGGCAGAAATTAGCAGAAGGAAGTGAGATATATAAACCAGGATACAGATGGCACTACTGTACTATGAATGAAGAAGGAACGATGGCTTGGCTGCTGGGATGTGAGTCCGACATAGAAATGGATATCGGTCCTACTGGGCTGGAAGAGTTTCTCAGGTAAGTCGTGGCGAGAAGTGCTATCATCGTATAGCAATGGTACTAATATATACATAGTGATATCATGGAAGTGGATCTTCGTCGATACGGGTTCCTTGGAACACAGACCGAGAATGAAGAACCCAACCAGGCATTCCCTATTTCCATTGCCCGAAATGTTGGAGAACAAACCTCAAAAAGTCTCGGCCTCGATCTTGCTCAGGTCTTCGATAAGCCTCCTGATATGGGTAGCGGTGCAGACTTCATTGTTACAGCCATAAGCAACGATATAGATGACACCCATATGACCTCCTCAACAGGCATGTTTTCAAGTGAACATGAATGGCCTGATGACGAGGCTCCGGTATCAAGGCCAATACATGTGCACAAGTTGATCTTACAGGCAAGATGGCCTCATTTTTCGCGTTTGTATAATTCGCAGATGGCTGAGTTCCAGACGAAAAAAATGCATATACCAGAGCCATACACCGTTGTGCGAGCGTTCCTACTGTATCTATACACTGATAGTATCGTCGGTGGAACAGATGGAACACCCCCTGTGTTGTCAACTGTTGCTGGTCTTCTTGTCATGTCAAACATGTACGGAATCTCACATCTACGACACCTCTGTGTTAATCGACTAAGCAAAGAGCTGGATGTCGATCACGCTTGTGTCATCTGGTATTCTGCTGGATTAGCCAACGAGTACCTCCTGCGGAAACGCGCTGCTAAGTTTTGTCTCGAACATTGGGGAAGAGTAGTCCGTAGCAACGGGTTCATGAAGCTTCCACACATGGCATTAGTTGAGCTATCTCAAGAAGTTGATACCGAAGGTCGCGTATTAGGCGGTGATGAAGCTGAGTATGTATCAGGCCTGCGCGGCGTGCGATGTGATAGGACTTTAAGAAATACATCATCGCCAATGGAAGATGTAGACGAGGAAGAGCCAAGCGTAGATTAAGCTAGTCGAGATATTGTGACAACATATAGAACAGCTTGACTTTACATGCCTAGGTCCCAGTATATGGCCGCGTAGAAAGAGCTGCGATTTATTTTGTACATACAAGCATGGAAGAAGAGAGATAATATATAATACACATTTATAGCATAGTTCGAGCCATCGAATATTCACATGTGATAAGAATGGGACAGTATCAAACAACACTGAAAGGCTGAAGAAAGAAATAGAGATGGAGTAGTAGTATGTACTTTGTTTTTTTCTGTCAAGCCATGACGTTCAATGAATTTGAACATCGAGTTATGGGACAGGATATGATAGAAGTAGATAGGGAGATTGGTGTCTTAAGAGAAAAGGTAGATGTAGCGCTTGAGGCTACGTGTTCTACAAGAGGTGATGAAGTAATTTTAAGGAGGGTGAGATAACAAGATGACATATGGGGTAAAGAACGAACAACTAAACTCCAATGTGAGCTATGGAGATATAAGTGAGGTGAGGGGGTATTCGAGATGTGGATATGAATATACAGACTGTATCCATGATCATGATCTAAGCGTAAACGCAGAAGAGAAATAGAAAAGCAATTAAGAGAAAGCAAATTGAAACTAAGAAGACAAAAAAAGAGAAGATAACGTAAGCAATGATAGGGAAAAGATAAGGAATAACTTTTTATGTAGATTATTCAATCCTTGTGTAATTTATATGTTTTTGTTCACAAGGTGTTGAATGTGAATAAATCCACGATGGAGGAGTAGCGAGAGGATAAACAGGATATTGTTTGTTGGAGGATAGAGATATGAAAAGAAATATAACAGTAAAGTTTGCATTTTTACTCCTGCATGGATTGCATATCAGAGATATTTTGCATTTCTTGAAGTTGGTGAATATCTGACATTTGCTGGTTCAGGTTCGTGATGTTGATACCAGTCATAGCCAAAAGTTCAGCCTGTGTCAAATCTGGATTGCAGTAAGGCGAGTGGTTGCGATGCTGTAGGTATAGGGGTTAGCAGCAAGACTCAAAAAAGGTTGCAGTTTACTATTGGGATAAGGTTCTGGATAAAAACTTACATATTTGAGACCGTTCAGATTCTTGTACCGCTTCATACACACGTGGCAATGATAAGGTTTTTCCTTTTCCATGCCCTGTGTTCCTGGGTAAGGAGCGCTTGTCTCTGGATCGACGATAGAGAATGTGCCGTCCTCATTCTCATGTAACACTTGACTTTGATGACCGTGCATCTTGTGGTATCTGTGAGATAACTATTATTAGTTATCCTATATATTATGGGAATCGAGTGTGTGGGGACATACTTCAAACCATTCTGATTCTTGTAGGTTTTTTCACAACCAATGACAGGGCACTTGAATGGCTTGTTTTCTTCTGGGAGAAGACCAAGACGTTGTAAGAAGGGCGCCTTGCTTTGGAAGTCAGGCTGCTCCATGGCCAATTGCGCAAGCAATATCTTCTGATGGGCAAGCAGACCACCGGAGTTCAAGTTCTTGCCAGGGTTCGGTATGCAATTTCCATCCTCCTGAAGGCCCATAGAGTTAAGATCCATTCCGTGAGCACCACCGGCGGCGTTCGACTGTGGCATACCGGAAAAGTCTTGGTCCATCATAGCCATATCTTCGCTGGTAATACCGGATGGCTGAAGAAATGCGGTACCTGGGGCACGCTTGGGAAACATATTGTTGCCAGGTTGTGTGCTGAGAGTAGGTGTGTTTACAGAAGAAACGGTTGGATTGTGCTGCAGACCAAAGCTTTGAACGGCAGGCGTTGTCGGTTGAGATGTTCGTAGACCTTGAGTCAGACCGGAAGAATTGACTTGAATCTGAGGACGACCTGCACCTTGGCCAAACATTTGCCTTGTCTGCTGAATGACTCTTTGTTGATGTTGCTGTTGTTGCTGCTGCTGGGGATCATCCATTTCCATATGACCAACAGCATCCTCCATCTCCATATCGCCGATATCATCAAGATCTGCTGATAGTGCCATGGATTGCAGATTGCTGGTAGGTTGCAGATTGGAATGTCCTAGCAGATTGAGACCAGTCATGCCAGAAAGCGGCTGGCGAGCTTGCTGGGCAAGTTGGGCGGGCCCGCCAAACTGTTGCAAGCTGCCTAGATGGTTGACTCTGGGGTCTGCATTCTTGACGCTTCCTGGGAGACCGTTCAGACGGGCAAACTGAGAGAATGCAGGCGTGTTACGAGTATTAGGGCTAGCATTATTAGTATGGGCCTCTTCATAATGTTGAAGTAGGTCGTGAAGGTCGGCGAGGGTGCGACCACAGCACTGGAAGTCCTTCATGAAGTTGGCTTCAAGCTTGGGAAGGTAGGACGATGAGTGGAAGGAAGGCGACTGGTGGGCGCCGAAGGGTGACGTTCCGTGCATGGCCATTCTATGTTAGAAGTGTTGGTTAACATCAGATCATAAACATTATAGTGCAGAAGTTATAAGATGGCGGAGTTCGCCGCAGATGATGTGATATGTTGAAGTGTAGCGACATGAACGATACACCACTGCTTGGTAGTTGACACGAAGATAAATAATAAGATAACGATGGAAACATTGGAAGACTTACTCATCTCTAACGAAGCTGCCAAGAGACATGCCACCCCAGCTCATACCCCCCATGAAGCTGCCGGTATTTTGCAGGCTTTCGCGTCGATTACGGGCTGACGCACTACCATTACCGGCGCCGATTGCGATAGCCTTTGGCCCGGCGCTCACAAATGAGTCCTGGCGACTGCGGCCCATCGACATATCCATTGGGGTTCCGAGATTCATAGCGAACTCTGATAATGACGCCAGGTTGATATTGTCAGAACTATTGAGAAAACTATTGACAGGAGCGGCTGGATCGACAGAACGATTGTTGTCGAAGAGTCGCTGGAGACGCTGTCCAACTAGATAACTGTATGTTTCAGTTTCTGTTGGCGGGAGAGGAGGCTGGGTAGTAGGTAGTTGAATGTCTTTGGCCTGCAGACCAAAAATTCGTGAAGGGCGCTGAATGTGCAGCGGAGAGATGGATTCTGGCGTCACAGACTCGGGAGCGGGCGTTGTATCGCGAGTCGATTGGCTGTCTGAGAGATCGGGAATGTTGGTAGAATCGGAAGCGTTACTGGGCAAAGGGGGATCTTGCGACACTGGATAGCGTCTGTCAAAAGCAGTGACAGCCGATACTACGGCGGACTTTGCTGACGACAAAGACGATGCGTGCGTAGAAAATGCAATCGAGGTCGAAGTCGATGTATATTTCGGAGGCACTTGAGGGCTCAGCAGGACGGGCAACTTTTTTGAAGAACCAAAGTCCACAGATGCAGCAGTTGCAGCGGACCCAGTTAAGCGATGACTAGGGTTGCTATGGGTCTGGCTCTTGTTGGCTGGGAATGAAAGCGAAGTGGGACTTGCGGTCGCGGTGACAGGCGAGGTGGCCGTCGACGGGGGCAATGCGGTCGGATGTAAAAAGAGAGGGTACAGGGCGCCGTGCTTGTTATTTTGGCGCGGCAGAGATGAAGAAGATGGCTGCTGCTGCGATATTGATGCTTTGGGTTCCGAAGAAGACTTAAACCACGATGACAACATGTTGGAAGAGAAACAAGAGGAGTCAGGTCAGCGAAAACCGAAGTGAGAGGGAAATGGACAGTGTGTATACAGTGAAGCTGTATGTATATGCACGGCGTCGCTGGTGAATCCAAGCCAAAGCTCACTAGTATCGTTTAGGCTTGGCTAGATTTCTAACTTGCCCGATGCGGTCTGCTGCAAGATAGATGAACAGTCGATTAAATCGGCGCTATTATCTTTTTCTTATCTAGATATGCACCCAGGTTTGACGTACTATTGAGCAAACAAATTGGGTTGTGGCACTGCGCAGTAGCATGTAATGCTTTAATCTGGCAGTAGCGCAGCGGCAGTGGTGCGGCTACTGGTATATCTATCGTCTAGCTACCCAGTGCTACGTATCGTGACGCCTGGCTGTAGATACTGATGAAACTGATACGAATAGCTGACGAGGCTGGGTCTAAAAGCAAGAGACCGGTAAGTATGCGATTGATGATCAAAGTCGCGGAAGATAGCCGAGAGTGCCGATGTTTGTATTGGTAGCGGGTAGCAAATGCAAGGTACCAAGAACCACTACTTCCCATGCAATGATTAGAATTTAGGTCACGATGATGATATGTCACTTCTATACATATCCAGATATTGATATCGGCGCCTGAACTTACATGGAGAAAAAGAGATTGATGATATTCAAGAGCGCTTCAGCAACGATGGAACGAACACGGTATTGAGTGTAGCTGATGGCTGACAGCACAGTGCTGAGTTTAGAAAGTGTACAGGCTGAGTTCTCTAGAAGAATGATGTTGGAAGATAGCGAACATTGACAGAGGCGACTCACTTAATGGTATTTCGATGATATTGTGATAGAAACTAATGATTATTGCAATGTGGGATGAACACGGCTCGACTCACAGCATGCACTTGCAAGCAAGACGAGACAAACAATGTAAGAGATTGTGGGCAAGATACAGATTGCTGCGAGTATTTATATTATTTCAAGACGCACAGCAAACGACAGCATCAGAGGCAGTTGCCGTTCCTTTCCTTGTCTATCTATCGTGCGATGCAGTCTCAACGCCAAAGAATGCAATTGCCGAAGCTGGATATTAGCGTTTGCGTGGTACATGGTGGCCAACCTGAAATACTATCAGTGTACATGGCAATCGCCTCAAAAATGCCGCTTTAGATGTAGACTAGAAACACTAGGCTGGCGAAGTTGGCAAGACCAGTAGTCCCCGCTCCGCCACCGCTGCGCAGTTGCACAATACGGATACAGTTGTTTAGCAAGTTATTCATCAACTAAATGCCGACTGACAAGTGCTGCGCTAGCTGCGATAGAAAAGCAAGAAAACTCGACGGCGCAAGCCTACGTCGCTGATTCAAGCCTAGCCTGGAATTGCAGGCTACGCTTCGGCGATGGCAGCAGAAAGTCCAAAAGGCTACAAGTTTGCTCTAGCATTTGGCTTGTTGAACGCAGCAAGCTGATAACACCAAAACGCTAGCTGTTCTTTAGTTTTGGGTTAAGGCTAGCACCCATAGTCTTATGGGATTGTGTTGGTGCTGGCACATTGACGAATTGTCATGGATGACCGATGTTGACTATCGGATACTCCGCTTTCTAAGACCATAGCTTACCCATACTAGGACACAACTCCAACCGCACAATCGAACTAAGGAAACTTCTCCTACAGGGACAGATGGCCAGGCATCTCAAGTCCTGAAAATAGAGCTGAGGTGCCACAAATACGCATGCATACGGCCGAGTGATTCAAGGCCTGTTACGGAAATGGTCGCGGGCATCTGAGCTACAAAGGTGCTTGGAGCAGAAGACTTGCCAGTCCAGACAATATATGGATCCCTCGTTCGCTGCATGTGTCGTTATCATATCGCGCGATGGCTATATCAAGATCCTAGAGGCATCACAGATTGACAAAGTGCGTTGACAGGCAGGATCACAGGAGAGGCTACTGCGACTATATAACTCTTTGTACACATGATTTGGCCCACTTCCATGCCATCATCATCCCTTTCATTCACCGTTAGTTTGAAAATGAGAAGCCGAATTTATACAGACAAGCTAGGGAGCGAACAAGCCTCACCTACCTTCTGAAGGATTGCAAGATACTTTGTGATATGCATCGTTCCCGCATAGTCCATCGGTTTGACGCTTGGTCAGAATCGATGCATACACTCTCGTGCTATAAGAATGCGCGCGAATATAGTATTAGCCTTGCTGTCTGGAGTGGATCTCAGCAAACCTGGTCCCTGCTCAGCATCACAGAGCTGACCACCGTGAGTCAAATCTCTGCTGTTATAATAGGTATCTTCATAGTTCTAGAAACTTAATAAGATCAATGATTAAAAAAATTATATATATTCAATATCGGAACAGTACATACTTATTATAACTCACAGCTCCAAGTAACTAATAAGATAATCTGCTGCCGTGTTTTGAATATTTGCAAGCTTGGGCTTATATGTGTATGTCCAGAGACTTGTCAGTTTCAACTCCATAATCATATCAACATCACTATGAAATGTACTACTGCCACCCTTCATTTGTCGACACTATTTGCGTTTAAGGCAATCTGTGGACGCTTGTGATAGGCTCGAATGACTTGGCGTTCTAGGCACGCCAAATTCCACATTCCCAAATATTGGCTAGCTACCTACATGCGGCTTCATTCGTTTTGTCATGTCTAGTTATCCGCGAAAGATGTTTATATTGAACCCAAGCTAAGTTGTTCTTCCACGATAGTGTAAGTCCGTGTGGCTGAAATTATGCAATATGTGCTTCTGCTTGCAAATTCTATATCATTAGTAAAAGCATCTAACCCTAATAATTAGTCTTTATACATTCGGGTTGTGTATACAATTCAAGCGCTTAGAGTCATTAATGTGACATGGATCGCCTTCCTAGCACTAGTATAACGTTTTCTTCCCAAAGTACTGGAACGTACATCGTTGAAGACCAACCATACCCATTTGTCCAATATATTGTTTGGTAGGGATTCAAGTAGAACGCATCTTTGCTACCATAAGATTCAGTCACCACCGGCCTCTAGCATTCTAATATTTGCGCAACGGGCCGGGAAGCCAATGTAAGACGTCAAAATTACTCTACGTGATTAAATGCAATTAGCCGGCGGCTAGTTACATATTCATGCTTTATGTATAGGAAACCGCGTAGGCTAAAGAGGCACGTCGCCCACAGTTCTTTTTATTCAACCAAATTCTGATTCATATTTAGACAAGCAGAGAACAATATTCACAAGTGAACATGTTGTTTGACGCTTGTATTTCATAGTTATAGAAACTGAATAAGATAATGGGGTAAAAAACATTTGCTATCTAATGTGGTACATGATATAAAGTTTAATGCACAGAAACATTCTCGTAGATAAGGGTTAAGGATACAGTATGTACATAGTTGTACGTCTTTACTCCATGGCGAACAATCAAAACGAGCGGCTCAGTAGACAACTTGCCAATCAATTCACTAGATTTTGTGTATGATTTTAAATCTTTGATAGCTACACAGATTTAGCCAGGTACCGAAGTCGTACGACACATGACTTCAAACATCCAACCAGGTGATGGAACCCTGCCTGACAACATGGATGGATTCAGTCAGAAAAGTCAGCCAGCCAAAAGAACATTCTCTTGAATAAGCAGTGTCGACAGGACCTTAGAACGCCATCTCACATATCTAAAAGAAAGAAACAACATACACAAGCAACGTCCTCCCTTACGACCAGTAATATAATTCTGCTTCAAAAAGAGGCCTATGCTTCCTTCAGTGAGTTTACCGTAGCAAGGTAGGGTGAATATGACGAGGGTGAGAAGCCATGTGATAGCTCGCTATAAATCCTTGGTTCTGGACTATACCAAAGCCTCTGGAGAGCCCTGCTTTACGCAGCAGCGGCTGGACTCGGGCTATAAGTAATTTGAAGAGTAATTTTCATATCTATTTGCTGTAGTGTTATCGGCGAGTACCTCAGGTGTTGGGTTCGTGTACTGGAGATCTGAAAATAATTTCTGACAACAGATTGAGATTTCAGAGTGGAAGTAATAACATGTGACCAATGGTCCGAAGTGAACTCCGCCATAGATTTTGAAAGGTGGCTTTTGCTTGCTTATTTATTGGTACTGAATTTCATTTAAGTCATGCTCAGTATTTATATGAGCAGTGATACCAATTTTTGTGATGTTGTACGTAGGGATGGTTCTTGAAGTTGGATTATAAAGCCAAGTTTCGTACGCTTTCAATACATGGCGTATGGTATCTTCATAGTTCTAGAAACTAACCAAGATTATTGAACCAAAAATTTTAGCATGGCGTATAAGGTGACTTATCATGTTAGCTAACAGCACAAATGGTAAACACACTACATAGTTGTATTAGGCTGACCGGTGTGCAATATAGTCGCCGACTTACTATAAATATTTGTTGCTTGACGTTTCAACCCCCAAAGTAGTGACTAAAGTAAAAAATGAGAATTTGGCCTGAGGAACCTTCGGAATGGCAAAATTGAAGTCTTTGATTCCATGTTTCGTTTACAGCAAACTTTACAGGCTTCGATACGAGAAATATCGGAAACGTTCAATTACTAAGGGCCGTATGGAGCTATGTTGCGCACCGCTGTAGACCTATGTATAATATAGAAAATTATCCAGTTTGCATATTCTCATTAGCACGGTACGAGTCACGGACTTGAGTCGGTATGTGAGTTGTAGTCGGCGAACCCCGGAACAAATTGCTAGCGCTTCGGTTTGAAAATCACTTCGAGCTGTTGGCAATAGATTTGCAGGCTGATGTAATGATAATTTAGCGCGTCATAGCTAAGACGTAGGGCGCATATCAGCCCATTATGGCATCGAGAAGCGGCTTGCACTGATGCCATATCGAAATAGCCATAAAAGTCAATGTAATCACCTGTATATAAAGTTATAGTTTTCGAAGATCGTTACTCATGGTTTCTATCATCTTCTATCCTAAATTTATCTTTGTTTCCCCATAAGACACTGCTATACAACTCGAAGGTTTTTTTTCCAAAAATCATCAATCTTATTCAGTTTACGCTCCTTGTCCTCAAAAACCTAGATTGCTTTGTGGGCAATTGAAGGATAATTCATTACAGGGACTTTCTTTTCTGGCTTCCTTTTTTGGTGCCTAGAAAAACAAGGCTGGAGTGACGTTTCCAGAACCCCGCAAACGGGCGCAATTGCACATCGACTGCGGCCTATTTAGACTTTTAAAAATTACCCTTTTTCTATTGATATTTTATTCCTAGTTACATTTTCTTTTCTCTACAAAAGTTGAGACAAGCCTTCATTAGCAATCTTCTTGCTGCGCCTATCCTTTGCCAATTGTTACCTCGCTGCATTTGAGATTATCACATATCTCTACATTTCCACACACTTTGCTATAGTTCTCTACTCTATCTTACAGAACAACCTTAAGCTGACTCGCCGCTAATCCTCTACTATCGTCGACTGCATCACTTCAAAACACGAAATATTACTACACAAATACGTACATCTTCCGCTTTCAGTATGAAGCTGCTTACTAAGGGCGAAGAAGAAGCTCACTACGAGCAGGTGCTCAAGGGCGGCACCATCGGCGGTGTCATCGGCACTACTGCCGGCTTAGCAGGCGTCATGGCTGCCTCGAGGCGTTATGCTGCTTTCCGCGGTCTAACGGTTCCGTTCCGTACCTTCCTAGTAACATCAACTGGCACGTTTGGCGCTATCATCAACGCCGATCGCTACTCTATGAAATTTCAGCGCGAGCGTGATCCACGCAACTTTTACAAGAACTCGTCGACGTTAGCGGCCCAGGAGGCGCTTAAGCATCAATCTAACTACGAGAAGTTCATGACGTGGGGCCGCGAGAACCGGTACCCTATCGTCTTGGTTAGTTGGCTGGCCAGTATGGGCGTCGCCCTGTCAATTGTCGGCCGGTCGCCCTGGCTGTCTCCAGCCCAGAAGCTCGTCCAGGCTCGTATGTACGCTCAGGGCTTGACGCTAGTCGTCCTCATCGTCACAGCCGCGTTCGAGATGAGCGACGCCAAGGATGGATCGGGTCGCTGGGAGACCGTCATGGTATTAGACCCTAACGACCCAGAACACAAACATTTGATCGAGACCAAGATCCACAAGGAGGAGTGGGAAGGCCAGGACCTGTGGAAGGGTGAGTTTTACACATATCCATCTACACTAATGCTGAATATACAGAATTATTCGCTAACTAGCCTTTGTCGAATAGACATGGTTGCCGCCGAGGAGCGCCGCATTGCCGATAAGAAGTCCCGCCATAATGATTAAGTACCCAAAGGGCTCATATGCTCACCGAAGCTCGCAAGATTGCCGTGCCAAAATACACGGTGCATCTTTTTAGCATCCGATACATGCAGATCCTGTCTTACGTCTTTACTCGATTCTCCACTCTAGCCCAATTTCCCAAGCATTATCAACGACCCAGCTCAACCACATATGTCAAATATCTATTGCTATTGTTACTAGTCTAACAGTTTTGAACAGCTGGGGCTTGTTCACTAAACAGTACTTTTACTTCTACTGCTCTTACTATACATGGCCACTTGTTTGCTTGGTGGTTATAGCCAATCGTGTGTTTCTTTATTTTCACCTTTCTTTATATAAATACTGGCGTTTTATCGCCGTGGGATTCACAACCGGAGTTATCATTCACTTGTTATAAGTTCTTTCGGTACATTCATTATCATACTTATATTGCCTTATATCTAATACGTATTTGTCTTCTATGTATGCTCAAGTGATATCCATGTTACATAGCCGGATTTGGACCAGCAATAAGCATCTTAATAGCATTTCCTTCCTTGACTTTCTTGAAGGCATCTTCAGCCTTAGAGAACGGCACAACTTCGGTGATGAGCTGCTTGACATCGATCTTGCCAGACCGAACCAACTCGATCGCAAGGTCATAATCGCCGCTACCGTAGCGAAAGCTTCCCTTCATTGTGACTTCCTTAATGCACATGGTCATAATAGGAAAGTTGATGTCCGACTTGCCCATGCCACCCTGGACGTACGTGCCACCGATGCGTACTACATACTGGGCAGCCTGTATCGACGGCTCAGCGCCTGACGCATCAATGACTGCATCGGCACCACCGCCCAGACCGCACTGCTTGATAATGGCAGTTGCATTTTCCTCAGGCGAGATGCGCTGTGACAGGTATGTGTGCGTTGCAGCAAACTTGAGTGCAAAGTCTAGCTTGCTCTGCACAATATCCACCACCACCACCTTCGATGCACCATAGGCCTTGGCCACTGCCGCGCAGAGCAGGCCGACGGGCCCGGCACCCATGACCACCACACTCTGGCCTGGCTTGATGTCTGCCTGCTTTGTAATGTGTACACCGACGGCCAGTGGCTCCATCAGCGTACCCTCTTGAAGCGACACGTTTTCGGGCAGCTTGTAGCAAAAGTCGGCAGGTGCCTTCCAGAAGCCAGTCAGTGTGCCGTGCACGGGGGGAGTGGCGGCAAAGACCATGTCGGGGCAGAGGTTATATTTGCCGTCCTTGCAGTTGCGGCAGTAGCGGCATGGATAGCCCGGCTCGAGGGCAACACGGTCTCCGGGCAATAGGCTAGTTACTTTAGAACCAACTTTGACGACAGTACCGGAGGACTCGTGGCCTAGAACCATCGGGTCCTTTACCACAAAGTGGCCAATGGCACCGTGAACCCAGTAATGCACATCAGATCCGCAGATGCCTGTATAGTCGACCGAGACAAGGACTTCGTTAGGATCTTCAAGCTGGGGAACGGGTCTTTCCTCGTATGTGACGTCAAAAGGCTTGTTCAGGACAAACGACAGGTTCTACACCAGGGTCAGCGGGACAATTAGAGAGATGCGATGATTGGTTTCAGAACTTACACTCTTTCCCTCAGTCATTGCGATGATGTGTGATGTGATGTGATGTGATGTGAATTGCTTTGGAGTGATAATAGAAGAAGCAAAATCCTGGTCTTGAGACCTATCAAATAGCGGGCGATGTGATGTCGTAGTTATGCGCACAAATCAAATTGCAATACGACAGCCGATATTATATGGATCAGGTCGGATAAGAACAAAGTATCAACAACCAAAGCTGAAATGTGCCAGATTGTATGAAGAGGGGAAAGGCTATAAATCCATATGAGAAAGAGCTACCGCTTTATACAACCCTCAAGAATAGCAATTGCCATATGCACGCATCATCACATATACTTATACTCCGACTACTATCATGGTAGATGCGCTTCTCCAACCATTTAGTTTTTCGTTCCACTATTGACGGCTAACATATTCATTCAGAGGAACATGACAAAGCTAGACAAAAATCGAACCATTTATGTTGTGCAGGAACTATCACGAACATGCACTCTACGGGTCTCATGACCAGCCAGAAATTTCTGTCCTCTTTATGAAAGAAGAGCTAACCACTATTAATAAAATATCAACTGCGAAACAAAGGGACAGCCAGTCGTTCGGATGTCATCTGATGTGCGGAACTACCAAGCGAGGATATGCCGGGATCTGTTAGTCAGATACTTTATTTTAAGGCTAGGTACAGCCTGCTGTGTGAGTACCATCTTATCAGTCAAATTGCTGTTCCAGCCGAACCAATCAATGGCTCTTCTGCAACGACCGTTCAACCGTTATAACTAACATCTAATCGAGTATTGATATCGTAGCATATCGCAGATTATACTATCCTCGCCTATCCACTTTTCCCAGTAGACTAGCACATACATTTTTTTTAATCATTTATCTTGTTAAGTTTCTAGAACTATGAAGATACTAGCACATACATCGTATAGCACATTTCCTACCTCTCTAGTCCTCTATACAAAGATCTTCTGTCTTCGGTCTGCGGGGCCGAGCCTCTCACATAACGGAGCCCCGATTTCAAACTCAGATTTCACTTAGTCGGTACAACGGCCAAAGAAACCCTGCTCCTCTATGCTCTTTCTAAGTTTCTATGTATACAGGGGACATATCCGACCATCAAGCTTGTCCTTTCGTCTCCTATCGTCCAGCATATGAGTATGTAAGTGTATATCATTATCTCAAAAGACTACTAGGTGATTGTTTGATTTAGCAAGATTATCGTTTATTTTTTTCAGTAGCAATGCATTCAAGTACATCACAAAGTTAGTGAAATAATCTTCTTTTTTTTTCCTTTCAAGACAGATACCCCTGGTTACATGATGTGATGGTATACAGTAAATCTTACTTAAAATTAATCTTACCGCTAGTCTAAGAGGCCGAAGTAGTATACATACTACTACAACATTCGTATATGCACTTATCCACGACTATCCCGTAGGGGCAGTTTACTACCTTGATAGCAGCGTAGCAATGACACCTTAGACGACTACGTCAAGTGATTGTATCCATGAATACCCTTGGTACATCAGCACTAGTATGTATTTACCGTCGCATAAACCCAGTAATTGTAATTGTATATATTTGACGTCTACTGGAATCACGGAGATGTCGCATAAACCCAGCTCCGTGGTTTCGGTTACATAAGGCAATTCAAGGGGGTGTGCGAACCACTCCGCCGGGACTAGGAAGAGTCCATCGCTTCTTCAGCTACACGTCCCGTTCTTCTCACCGATGGAAACTACTAGCGCTGGCTACTGACTACGTAAACTGTGCCTACGAAACACAGCACACTAATGGACATCCAGCCATCCAAATATCCCCTCACTGTCGCTGCTTGAGACTGTAAAGCAAATATGTTCGACGCCCTCATATAGTACTCTCCCCTTAACGCACGTAAGCTTGTTATGGAGATGGTATCCGTCGAGCAAGACTAGACTATGAAATTAATAAATACCAGCTATGTTCTCCCAGCTAATCTATTTCAGCACAAAGCTCTCCATAACCAAACTTGATCCCCGAGTACCTCTACTGTTCTAAGACTGCGTTTCTGTTTTATATAGTATTATCAATACCATTCGTTTTTACGCTCATCGAAGTCCTCTGCAATGGTTCAGAGGGGAAACGAAGACGGCACTCCTGTACTGCCAAAGTCCATCCACAAGTCATGGAGTCCCGTTGAATTTGGTAGGAGGCATAGTCATCGTGTTCTCAGCATCCAGAAACAAGTCATTAATGCCAGCACCTCTGGTAATGCTTCTCAACACCATCCGTTAGAACATGAGGGCTTCGATAAGTCAAGCCCATCGAATATTCACTCAAAAGAATACGACGACAACTATACATGGCCCGAGCACGAAGCTAACACGCTATTGTTCGCTCATATGGAAGGTGAAGAACCTCCGGCACACGTTGGTGGCCCTGTCAGCTTCGACCCTCAAAATTGGAACTATCTCATCCCCGAGGCGGATTGCTTTGAAGCCAAAGATTTCGAAAAAGCCAACGCGAACGCGTACCGCACTACTTGCACCACAGAACAGAATTCGCCAGTCAGCAGATTAGAGATAGACAACTCAGAGACTTTTGCAGAACCTAGATTGTCTGAGATTCTGGATCCCATCTCCATACGGTAAGTTAAATATCAGGCGTCAAGAGTCTTTCTGCTTTGCTTTACGTGCGCGAACTAACAAAATTTATGCTGTCTCTAAATCATAGGCATCTATCAGGTAACTACCTACGGATCGTCCAAAGCCCCCGAGCTATAGTGCGCCATAAACGTGTTAAAACGAAGCGCACACGAAGCGGAAAAGAATCTTCCAGCGGTAGTGAAAGTAACGAGAACCTATCATCCAAGCGGCAGAAGCATCACATGTAGTGAGGTGTGCTACTAATAGTACTGCCAGGGATCAACTCGAGAATGTTTAGTAGACTAGAGCCCGATAAGTAGCATAGTCGTATCAATCCTATGCTAGTTACAAGATAAGTTAGTTTTGCGATCTACATTTCATTACTGCGTTTCTTATTTTACCTTTTTCTGTATTGTTTCTCCTAGCCTTAATATTATTAGTTATGTTGTTCTATCTAAAACGATATCTTTTAGGGTATTTAACCCTAATTAATGCACGTGCCTCTTACGAAGAATAGCTTTAACCCACTTCTAGCGTAGCGTCATGACGCTATGAATAGCACCAAAAGTAAATACAGCAGCAGCAAGATAGACGGGCTGTTTATTTACGGAAGCTACCAAAGGATCTCAATCTAGCATAATTCTAACATCGCAGCTTCTCAGATGCATTGTTTTCTGGCACCATCTAGCCTTTACAGCGCGGCTGAGATCAAGTTGCATTCTCGTTGCTATAATATCACTATTATATTTTATTTATTCGTAATGCCCATGACGGCGCCCTTGGAATAGCTGGACTGCAGCAAACGAAGCATATATTTGTTCGTCGCTTTACTATAGCTGCAACTAATCGACGACTGGCAAAACTCTCACAGTTGTCTAGCTCACGACAAGCACCCCATCCTAGTTCCAATTGCCCATCTCTAGTATACGGCCAACGCCACCTCCGATCTTCCAATGGCCGAATCACGGCCCGTGCTGCTCGCTGAAAATCGAAAGATCCGTCATCTGCGCGGGGTCTATCTGCGCAACCTAACCTTTGAGCCGTCAACCGGCACCGCCCACGACGATTCAGCATTGACGGCCAAGGCCAAGGGAAAGCTTCGCGCGACTGAGAACGGCAAGTTGCCGCATGCGCGATCATCAGACGACTTGATTCGCGATGGCAATGGCAGCGGCACGGCAAGACGAAAAAGCAGTAACACTTTGCTAGTTCCCGGGTCTGTTGCGGCCCACGAGCCGGTGACGTCACGGCGACAGCGCTTGCACATGGCCATGGGCGCTCGTTTAGCTGATGTCTTCTTCTCGCTCCACTGCGACAGCCAAGAAGCGCCAATATACGTTAGTGAAACAATTGAGAAGCGCATGGTTAGTTTGCCAGCTCCCGCTCCCGTCAACAGCGCTGTTCTTTTGTTATTAGGCTGACACTCTTTTCAGAATTTTAACTTCCGTTTTTTTGACCTGAGAAACCACACTTCTATAGTATCTCGATCACCCCTCGTCACAGTTCGGCTATGGACGCGGCGACATACTAGCTCGAGCTGGATTTACCTCCTCGAAGACTCAATTGACTTACGCTCTCTCACTTTCCTATCTGGCCTGGAGAACCACCACTTTCCCACCAACGCGCTCATATTTCACATGAGCGACGGTGGGATGTACACCTTTGGTGCTGCCAACACTACATTTTCGAAGCCACGGCAAATGCCTACGATCCTAACATCCTCCTATAGCACCCTCATGAAGCTAGCTACACTCGAAAACTCGATACAAGACGCCGAAGCGACCCAACAGTACCTTTTATCCCAGATAAATACCATAATATCACGACACCCACAAGACGTAACACCGCTAGCCACAGTACGCTTGGAACTCTCAGAGAACTACCTGATCCAGCAGAGACGGAAGTTGCATGTAGCACAGCGCAAGGTCCACGACCTTCAAGAAAGCTTAGCGAAGCGCAAAGCCGCCATGATAGCAGGGCGTCAGGCGCAACGGACAGTAAAAACTGACCGAGAGAATGCTGCAGAGAAATTGGTAGCGTCAAGGACACTTCTAGCAGCAACGAAACAGCAGATACACGGCCAGAGGCGGCGAATATGCTCTGACTTGAGCAACATCTTCCAGATAATGCAGGTTCCAGGTGGCCCTCCGCTCTCTTTCCAGATCAAGGGCATACCTCTGCCGAATACAACATACAATTCAGCATCTTCGCGTGGCGGCCAAATTGAAGAGACCCTGTCATCTGCCTTGGGCTTTGTGTCACAGCTTGTCAACATGCTACAGTTCTACTTGGGCGTGCCACTTCCATACCAAATCCAAAGTTTTGGTTCACGATCATCGATACGCGATGAGATATCGCTACTGCCCGACCTGAACGCACAACATAGCAAGGGAACACAGGCTGCCAGGAATCGCGAGTTTCCGTTGTACCTTCCGCGCGGTGGCTCGACAGCCACACAATTTCGCTTTGATTATGGCTGGTTCCTGGTGAACAAGGACATTGAGATTCTGTGTGCTTCCCAGGGCCTGCGGGTTGTAGATATCCGCCAGACCCTGCCCAACCTACACTACCTGCTATACATATGCGCCGCGGGCACTGAAGAGTTGCCTGAACGCAAAAAGGGCGGGATCCGCGGGCTGTACTCGTCAATACCCCCCTTATCTACGGTTTCATCCAGCGCCTCACTTCCAGTTCTAGAAACCGGGGCTAGCAGTACATCTCCGCCTTTTGGCCCACATCATATCGGCCGTTTCTATCAACATCAACAACAACACCACTACCACGACAATGCTAGCAATCACGGCATACACTCCGCAAGTACCAGTCCGATATCTGAGAGTAGGCGCGGAAGCACGGACAGCGAGATCATAGTGTCTAGGCAGCGCGATGGTTTGCGCCGCGCCGCAGCGATTAGAAATACGGTCAACCGTATGGACGAAGATAGCGAGGATGGTAGTCTGGTTGGGAGTCCGCAGCAGTTCTCTTTGCCATTTAGCGAAGGCGAGACGAAATTAACGTTGAGAACGAAAGGTATGCGAGAAAATGTCGCGGGGTAGAAGCGAAAAAAAGACTTGAATAATAAGATGCCCTGGTTTTTCTATTCATCATTTTAAGACAAACTATATTGCCTTAACTCTTTTTTCTTTGCCTTATTTTCTCTTAGATTCCCTGCTCGTTGCTTCCAGGTTTAGATCCTTTCTGTTTGTTTATATGAGTGGGTTGGGATCATTAGGGTGCCGAGATCATATTATTCTTTTAACCACTATTGTTTTTAGTTCTTTTCCTCTTATTTTCCTTTTCTTTTTCCGTTGCTTGCATGTCATTTATGAGTTGCATAAACTATAGTTAATAATTATTATGATATAGTACCAAGATGGCATTGTATGTCGTCAATATAGGACAAGCCCTAGTTGAATTTTGTGTATTTATCGAATATTTTGTGTACTGACTTACCGCCTAGCCCCATTTGGATACTTGAGGGCACTTCGTCTCTTGCTGGTATCAGGAGGCCCGTGAGAAGCTGCGGAAGTAGAACCAGGTCCCGAAGTCGAAGTTGCCGCTCCGTGATAATGTACTTGAGCCGCTAACGCCTCACGCGCCGATTCTACGGCTTTTCTCAGCGATACATCTACCAAGTCTCTATGGGACGTTTTTCCTTTGCTTTTGCCGTTGTTGCTAACTAAGTGTTCTGTACCGTTGTTTCCTGCACTGCCTCCTGTCCCGAAAGCCCCAAACGCGGTGGCACTAACATTATTGCTGGGGAAGCTGTTTCGGTTGCTGCTAGTAAAGCTAGAGAAACTTTTGCCTTCGCCGATGCTGGTAGATGAGCTTCCGGCCGTCGATGGCATGCCGCTATTAGTACTCAGTATACTACTAGTACTAGCACTAGCAATGAGCGATGGAATACCTGGCTTTAAGTGACTGTTAGAGATATTGGCAGCAGCAGCAGTGGCAGCAGATCCTGGGAGACAGATGTGATCGCAGCCATCCTGGGGACAATACCCGCCACTAAGTTCCTGCAGCTCGCCATTGGCGCCAGTAGGTAGCGGGTAATGCCAGGCCTGCAGGCAATTTGAATGCCCACCATGACCGCATCCATGACAGTACCACCAGGAGGTGAGCACAGGCTCATGCAGATCTTGACCCTGCGGAGTCTCACCCTTGACTTCGTTTAGCAGGTCGGCAACAATATAACGATGTTGACAGATAGCGCAAGGGTCCATAGTACGATGACACTTTTCACACCTCCAGATAGCATCTGGGCCTGCTTGCGGATCGATTTCGCGTGGCTTTTGGCAGTGTGGACAGGTGAAGTTGACTTGGACTTCACGCTGCGCAGATCCGAAGATGCTCGGATATGAATCGCCCCAGCATGGCAGGCCCTGGGCCCAGTTGGCCGTACATAGATTGCGTAACTGCGCGGCTTCAATAAAGCAGCTCATGGTCATCAGGCGCGAGTGGTGTTGTTTCAAGATAGCTTCGGCCTGAAAGCTTGATATGACGCTCTCAGGCACAAGTGGCTTAAGGAGGAGGATGATGGCGGCGGCATTGACGGCAGACTTTCTGCATTCAAAGTTCAGCGTCTGGCTGATCACATGGTATGGGTTGATAGGTGGCTGCGGATTGTATTGGTGCGCAGCAACGGACCCGGGCAGAGGGAACGGAAATGACGGATCATCGTGCCATAGAAAGTAGTCGTATTCGCCAACAGAGGGACTGTCACTGATCTGTGCTATTTCAAGCGCCGTAGGCTCTAGATTCCTTGCCATGAAGGAAACTTGCGGCGAGGCGCGGATAACAGCTTGGCGGGTGGCTAAAGCCATCTCAATAGTGCCGACATCAGAAGGGGCAGACCCAACAAGTTCAACCTGGTTCTGAGATACAGAGAACTCTGACTTGATCCTAGAAGCCGTGAATATGTCTTCTGGTGACTGGTTCGGCGATCCGTGAATATCCCAGACGCCGCAGCGCCGTGACGACGGATCTGGCGACTCGGAGACTCGGCGGCCGCGGATACGGCTCTGATACTCGCCATGGCAGTCGAGATCGCCATTGGACGAGTCAAGGTCGTGATTCATCTGGCTGCTGGTGACTGAAACTGACATTATATTACTAGTACTGTGGTTATAGCTACTGGAAGATAGAGTCCGGCCTAGGTTATTGTAGCCAGCCTTGACGGATGCCGGCGTCTGAGACCCGAATTGGTTGTCAAAAATATTAGTGTTCGTGCTACCTGACGCACCTGGAACGTCTATAGCCTTAGCGAAGGCTTCCGCATCGTAGAAATCGTAACCCTGCGTGCTAAGATGCGTATCGCTGCTGGTATTCGAAGGCCCGTTCGAGATAATGGGCGGTCGAGACTCAGCTTGGGAGTGTTTGGGCGGTGGGAGCTTGAAACTTGGTGTGCCTTCTAATACCGGAGAAAGCGGTGTGCCTCCAGCCTGGCTATCATGAAGTGAGGCATCTGGCACTGGTAGGAGGGCACGTGGGGTAGTCCTGTTGGAAGGGTTGTCAAGCTCTTCAGCTAGTAAAGAGCGCGCTGATGTGCGTAACTGTTCTCGCATAGTATTGTTTGGCGTCAAAGAGGAGGACGGTTTGCGTGTGACTGACGGCGGATCCTGGAACCGGGTGATACGGACTGGCGTTGGCGGTGCAAGAGGCTTGATGGAGGATTTGCGGAGCTGCATATGGTACTGGCCGCGGCTCTGGAGAAGGATCTGAGTTACATGACTGAGTATGCGCCAGGTCTGCGCGAGGCGGAATAAGCAAGCATCCTCAGCTATTTGGCCGTATTCTTCTAATATGGCCGATATACGTTCTGGAAGTGGTCGGGCGTGCTCATTGCGGCGCGGAAGCCCTTTTTCTAAGATAGTCAAGTAGTGAAAGGTAAGATACTGATATAGCTTTGGATCTGATCTAAAAGGCACGTGACAGGCTGCCATTCCCTGCGTCATGAGAAATTCACCAGATGCCTTCATCGACTCATCCAGAGGCATGGCGAATTTATCTTCATTGGCTGTCATTATTGGCCAATCAGTTTGGTTTTGGGCATTTGCGACTGGTGTTGCTATATTGGAGGCCTGTGATCGTCCACTTTGAGGTCGTCTGTGATTTAGGAATGTTCCAAAAAGATCCTCATCAGAGACTGCACGGCTGATATTAAGACTGGCAGCCTGCGGGCTAGATCCCATGTACACAGAGGGAGTCTCAGTTCCTGAATGGCCTGAGTTTTTATGTGTGTTAATAAGAGTCTCCGATATCGTAGCAGCTGAAGTCTCATGCGGTAAGTGGGCAGCCCGTGTAGCATCGGTGCGCTTGTCCATGAACATCATGACATCGCCTCCAGAGTTGATGGCGAATGTTGACACAGACTGGCGATCAATGATGCGCGGCGCAAAGGCAATATCACATTGATTCAGATTGCCGTCTTGGCCTACTGCCCACAACACATCTTGGTCGCGCCATAACAGGCCAGTCGGTGCCGTATCAAATTTCTCGACAACCTTAAAGGGCAGCGTTGGCCGCGCCAAGTCCCAGATGTGCACCATATTTCTACCGTGGCGGCGCTGGCTACTCGCGTCGTACGTAACGGCAATTTGCGCCGCTCGGCGGCCTTGGTCAGTAACTGACCATAAGCTCGGGCGCCATATGGCCTGACCAACAGGTGCTGGCATGTCAATGGTCCATTTCGGCTTGCGGCGCTTCTCGTTCCCTTCCATGCCCCAGACGTATAACTTGCGGTCCATGCCGCCACTGAGTAGATGCCCGCCGCCAGGATGCCATGATATTGACGCACAAGCGCTCTCGTGGGCATTGATGCGCAAGTTGAACGTATTCCTGCGTACATCCCCGCGGAACACCATGCCGTTGTCAGTGCCACAGGCAAACTCAAAGCCATCCTTGGGCGCCCATTTTAGGCAGCGGATACTCTCTGAGTGGGTTTGGACCTCCAACGTCGGGCGCCTCGGGGCCATGCGCACATCCCACACACGCACGACGCCGTCCTGGCTGCCAGATATCAACCAGGAGCGTTTATATGCGTTTACATCCAGAGCGGTGACTTGGCGTGTGCTTGCCGAGTCCTGAATAGCGCGTGGAGTGACGCTGCGACCGCGCGCAGAGACAATATTGTAGTGGAAGATTTTGCCGCTGGCACAGGCGGTGAAGATGGTGTCGTCCTGGTGCCACTTGACGTCCTGGATCGACAGCTGGTCGGAGATTCCGCTGCCCTTGCCGCCGGTCTGGCTTGTGATTATGGCGCGCAGGTCAACGTCGTCCGAGATGCGGACGCCGTCGACGGCAACTGTGCGCAATATATGGCGGCCGCTCAGGGCCAAGTGTGAGCCGCAGGGCGATGCATCGATGCTCATTATGGGCGCAGCAGCGACATAGCGTGCATCACGCGAGCGTTTTATAGAGACGTCTTTCAACAGTGGGGGTAGCGTCTGAGTGGAGCTCCATGGATTGATAGAGGCTGTTGCCACTGCTACCGCCGCTGCCGCCACCGCTGATGTTGTTGGTGTCGCTCTAGCATCTGAAGGGCTAGCTGTAGTTGAGGCCGAAGCCGGAGCTGATGAGCTACTCTCTACAGCCGGCGTGCTCGTTCCGCGGCCTAGCAGCTTCCGCATGATGTTACTGTCACGGCTATACATGATGTCGTAGCAGGGCCCGGCGGACTAATGACGACATGGTTCGTTGGTCGATCGACAACAATCGGGAGCAGTTCACAGCTGGCGGGCAGCTGGTCACAGGCCTGATGATTTGTTTTCTTTTTTTCTTCTGCTTATTTACCGCTTTCAGGAGACTTGAGCTGCAATATTTAAAGAAACGGCAGAGAATTATTGCCTGCAAACAGAAAAATGAAGCCTGGAAGCGTCTGCTAGAATTGAGGAAGTTCTGACGACGAAATGGAACAATTAGGAAGAAAAAATGTGCCGCGATTGAGTTGTGAACAGGATCTCAATTCCATCGCTTAGATTGTCGTAGCCTCGCACATTGTTGGTAGGTAGCTTCAAGTGACAGGGCCACGGCCCACAATGAATATTTTACCCCGACTTACCGAACTAAGAGCTCTCGGTGAGGCTAATCCTTTTACTAAGCTTGACATAGCACCAACTTTCCTTGACTAATAAATTTACGATTATAATTGATTTATATTCTTATTCAGTTTCTAAGCCTACGAAGTTTACAATAATATATACATAATTGCATTTCCAAAGTTACTCTTCCTTTCCTAGCTCATTAAGGCCTTCATAAAATTCCCTAAAACTAGCGCTGACGGATCATATCCATGAACCAGAGGCGGCTTCTTATCCAAGCCCATCAGTTGATAAACAGCCGATTGAGCCGACCTGACCGAGTACTCAATGGTGAATGGAACATCTCGATCCAATTCAACAAACTGGCCCATTAATCCCAGATTTACGCTTTTCTTTGGAACCACATCTGGACGGTCGCCTATCTCCTTGGCTAGCAATGGACTACCTGCCAGTGGCATCATTACAGGGATCGTGATGGACTTATCCAGTATCTCCTCTGCCAGCGGTACAGACATGTGACATAGTAATTCCCAGAATATCTCCCGGCCAGTGCATTTATCCAGGCTTTTTTCAGTATATGTCCCTTTTTGGTTGGGAAACAGTCCATAGCCCCAGATAACACGAGTGTTTTCTCCTTGACCCTTAAAGTACGGCTGTTTTGGAACCGAGATGGTCAGCATCCACGGACAGTCCCGGAACGTCAGCAAAGGGACAGTGCCGTTGGTACTTCCACAGAACTTTGTAAGTGCGTCGACAAACCGGCTATCAAACGTCGTTGTAGTGAAAGCCAACCATGAAGATCTCGAAACGTCGTTACAGAATGCTGCTGGATTTCCTAGAACCCCGGAAACTGGACAATCGGTGATTAGTTGGCTCCAGAGGCCCCAAGAAGGGCCCCAGCCTTCGATGTTTCCAGAATAGGCGTTGGGCTTCGGGGGACTGTCATTGCTGCCCGCGTATATTCCAGAAACTACAGATCCTATTGTAACTAAGCAGATATCTTGCTCGCTAACTAGATACTCGGCAGGCTTGCTGTTCGGTGGCGCTCCTCTATTATGAGTAGAGATGCTGCTGACGATAACTCGAGCTAGGTCCTGTTGGAAGTTGATTCTGTCCACTATGGTATCTATCGCGGATATTATCGTTAGTTGGAAAAGGAACAGCACGTTATCTATCCTTGTGTCCTTACTTGTGACGAACTTAACTCCCTTGCCCGCCAAAAACGCTACAGTGGGTAATACCATCGCTTCAAAATCGTTGACTGGCGTATATTCGGTACCAGAGACCTGGCTTATTGTCGGGATCTCATGCAGGAACCTTTTCAAGTACCGCTGGAATTCCACAGCACTATGCCAAGGGTGGAAAACATAGGTAGTTGACCACAAATCCCAGAAATTGGTCTCGAAGAAATCAGACTCAAACCAGGCCTGAATCTCGGTGTTGGCAAACTGCGACTCCTCGTAGATCAGAAACTTCATTAGTGAAATTCGATGGTCAGCTGAGAGGCCAAGTTTGTCCAGCTGCACTATCTCAGGTAGTTCATTGGGCGTTGTTGCTACGATTCTGGCTATGCAGCTGCCGCCGCTATCGTGTGTGTTGGTGTTGTTCCTTCGAAGGTATTCCAGCAATGATTGTGCCTTGGGTTGCTGCTCGTTTTGATTCTCATCGATAAGCGGTGGTTCTTTTTCAGTATCTGGCAATAGTATCTTGGAAAGGGTATCATGTAAACAATGATATGTGCCGCGGAACTTCCGTGCTGCCTTTATTATATAGCCAGTCTTTTCGTTTTGGACAGGGCCATTTCCTATGCAGCCTCCAGGAGCCATGGCAGAATCAAAGAGACAAATATTAGACGGGGTGATTCCAGCGTCTACTATGAGATGGACAGCAGCTGAAAGTGACGCAATGCCTGCCCCAACTATATAAACGCGGGTGTTCCCCGGATCTCGAGACTCCGAAACCATGATAAAAAACGTGTCATAGGTAAAAATGGAATAAATATAGAACAAGGTGTATGAATGAGAAGAGTTGATGAGATGGAAACTCAGTGTGGCGTGAGCCTAAATAAAGGTTTTTCTTTTCTTTTCAACAAGTTAACTGAAAGATATTATTTGTTAATCCAATGAAACATAGCCACCTGCCTTTCAGCTCTAAAATCTTGATGGCAATGTGCATTAACAGAATCAATAATGCATCGACCTAGTCGCCATTTTTGCCTCATAATTGCTACTTTAGTATCTGGAGCACATGAGCAAAGCACAAGAAACTCAATGTGTAAGATAAATGCCTGTTTTGAGTGATTCTCACACCCTACAATAATAAAACAAAGTAATGAAATATTAATGCAAAAACTTGACTTAAATACAACCAGACACGGCCCTATGATAACAATAAAAAAACATTGAGCATAGAAGACCCTGCAAAATCAAAGAGTCGTACGATGTCTCCGTGGGGCTGGAAGATTTATCTGCCTTGAATTTCCTGATACAGCACTATATGCAGCGTATGATTTGAAAATTGGTAAAGAGGGAGTTCGGCGAAGATTAATGTCGGCCTTCTAGATCAGTCTATATCCATCCTAGTTCTGCAACATAAGAATAACATTAAAATCAACCTGACTGGCCGATTATAGGGTTAAACCCTACCAGTAACATTTATTTTCAACCTTAATTTTTATTTAGTAAGTGAATACAACTATATCTTGAAAAATCTGACCCCGGAGCTCACCCTGATTTCGTACCACCATTTAGCTATCGTCCTTGCAACGGGCCACTGATAGCCTACTGCCTATCTCCGATAAAACTAGAATGAAATTAGGCTTGAAGTTCATGTGAATGGCCACAACAAATAGTGCCATGAATGGAAAGTGCTAGATGTCGGTTAGTAATTATAACAATCATTGATATGTAACTTGCTTCTTACAAAATATCTGGCTTTGAGATAGCTCCACTCACTAACATAAGACTGTGATAATAACCTCGTCGCTACACAACCGGCCCGAGATATCTTGCTTCACTTTACGTCAACATGGCTGCTAAATCCGCGCTTGTCATTGTTGATTTCCAGGAAGATTTCTGTCCTCCTGTACGTCATGTTTAGCTGCAACCTCTACAAAGATCAAACCCTCTTCCCCTTTTCCACTAAACTTACTAACACAGATATAACCATAACTCACAGAATGGCTCTCTTGCCGTGCCTAATGGCCGAGCCATCACTCCCGTTATAGACGCCCTGCTCTGCAAGCCCTTCGCGCTCAAAGTAGCCTCTATGGACTGGCACCCGCTCAACCATGTCTCTTTTGCCTGCAACCACGAAAACTGCTCGCCCTTCACCTCCACCTTCCCCATAATCAATCCCAAGAACCCCGACGAGAGCTACACCTCCCGCTTGTGGCCCGTGCACTGCGTCCAAGGTACTCCCGGCGCAGAGCTGGTCCCTGAACTAGAGCAGTCAAAGTTGCACGCTATCATCAAGAAGGGCATGGTGGCCTCGGTTGAAATGTATTCGGCCTTTTACGATCCTTTCAACAACCCTCGTATCTTCGATTCTGGGCTTGCGGATCGGCTAAAGATGGCTGAAATCACTCATGTCTATGTTGTCGGCCTGGCTGCTGATTACTGCGTTAAGGCAACTGCTATGGATGCTATGAAGGAAGGCTTCATAACTTATATCATCGAAGAGGGCACAAAGCCTGTCGATGCCGACAAGTGGCCCGAGGTTAGAGACCAGATTTGCAAGGCTGGAGTGCGTGTCATCAGCTTTGAAAGCTCGGAAGTAGCGCAAATTTATTAGATTCTCCATATATACGACTTCCATTTATTTTGATAGGAGAGCAAAACTTGATATCACGTTAGATAGACAGAGAGAGGTTCTGTTAAAGAATCTCTGCAATTATAAGCTATCTTAAATAGATACCGTAAAACCACCACCCGAAATCCATATTTCTCATCTAACTATAGAACATGGATACCCAGTCCTTGTTTTCCAACTACAGTATTTATTCGGACTTCTACTAAAACCTTTCTATTTGAGAAAAAAACCGTGTATTCTCATCATCCAGATAGCATTTTCCTTGGCTCCAAATAGTGATAGAAGCCCCTGCCTTGATAGCTTGCTGATAAGATGATATCGATAAAAGATTGGGATGATATAAATAGGATAGCAAAACATGAAGGGGGGGGGGGGGTAAAAAAGACATGGTGTATGAATGTCGTATAGATAAAAATCAGATAGGAAAACAAGATATGCAAAGCCAAGCGACCTAGATAGCTCAAAGCCCCGGGCTAAGCTAATAGAATAAGCGGAAGAGAGATGAAGTATTATGTACAGAGTGTATGTGGAAACCCTCCCACCAAGGTCGTAAGAAGCTTCTATATAAACAGTCATTTATGACTGTGGTAAAAAAAGAGTAAGACAAAAGGGGAATAGAGAAATAGAAAGAGAAGGTAAAAGAAGATGAAAGTATGCTAGTCTAGAGTGTTATTAACTTAGAACTAGCGCTTGGCACGCTCTAGAGCAGCAGAGCTCATTGTCATGCCCAATCCAGAAGCGCCGTTAGGAGCCGGCGTGTTGATGCGGGAAGGGGCAGCAGAAGGAGCAGCAGAGCGGTTGTGCTCCATGTGAGCCTTGACTAGGTGGCCAGCAGCTAGGGCCGAGCACAGAGAAAGTTCACCAGCGAGAACAGAAGCAGCAACGACGCGAGCTAAACGGCGAGCATTCTCGCCAGGGTTGGTTGCATGAGGGCCGCGAACACCAAGCATCTCTAGCATGGCAGTCTGGGGCTCTAGGATAGTGCCGCCGCCCAGTGTTCCAACCTCGATGGAAGGCATGGACACTGAGATTTGCAGAGCACCTCTGAGGTTCTTCATGATAGTGATGCAGTTTGCACTCTCAACAACTTGAGCGGGATCTTGGCCAGTGGCAAGGAAAACGGCAGCGACAAGGTTGGCTGCGTGCGCGTTGAAGCCGCCGATAGAACCGGCCATAGCAGAACCAATTAGGTTCTTGTTGATGTTTAGCTCAACCAGAGAATCAACATCCGACTTGAGAATGGTCTTTACAACATCGGCAGGAATAATGGCCTCGGCTACAACACTCTTACCGCGACCCTCAATCCAGTTTAAAGCACCAGGCTTCTTGTCGATGCAGTAGTTTCCAGAGACGGACACAATTTGCATATCATCGAAGCCCTCAGCACGCATGACGCTCAGGGAGTGTTCAACGCCCTTCGAAATCATGTTCATGCCCATAGCGTCGCCAGTGCGCGCCTTGAAGCGGATATATAACTGAGTACCAGCAATAGCAGTTTTGATGGAGGACAGGCGGGCGAAGCGAGAGGTAGAGTTAAACGCAGCAGCCATGCACGCTTGCCCAGCATCAGAATCCAGCCAAAGCTTGGCAGCTCCAGCACGCTCAAGAGTTTCGAAGCCAACACAGGGACCACGGGTCATGCCATCATCAGTTAAGACAGTCACGGCGCCACCACCAGCATTGATAGCCTTGCAGCCACGCGAAGCACTGGCAACTAGAACACCTTCGGTAGTGGCCATGGGGATAAAATAGCTCTGGCCATCGATAACTAGAGGACCAGCGACACCAACAGGAAGGGGCAGGTAACCGACCACGTTTTCACAGCAGGCACCAAAAACACGTTCCCAATTGTAGCCCTCGTACGGAAGCTTCGAGTATTCAAGGCCGCCAGTATTGTGAGCAGTAAGCTTGGTACGCGAGATAATAGAACGGCGAATCTTCACAGCACGGGTGAAATCCTTGAGCTTCTTCTCCAGAGCATATCCGGGTAGCTTTCCCTTCATAGACAGGAACACAACCTCTTCATCGGTAAGGTCAGAAGCACGGTCAGCCTTCAGAATAGCTTCAATGTCGGCTAGGGGACGGATAACGGCATCATCGCTTGGCTTTAACGAGACAATAGGCTTCATAGAAAGAGCATCCTCTTCGTCATCAGTAGGGGCGGGAGTGATGGACTTGGGAATGGGGGTCTGACGAGCTGAAGGAGGCATGTACTCGCCAAGAGTCATGTTGACATTACTGTTGTCATTGAAGTTCTGGGCACGGGCGAGCTCCTTGCGGTCGATGTGCTCAGTCGGAGTGTTAGGGTCTTTGATACCCCAACGGGCAGCGTTGAACAGGTATCCGTTCAGAG
This sequence comes from Endoconidiophora polonica, assembly GCA_001856765.1. Lineage (NCBI taxonomy): Eukaryota > Fungi > Ascomycota > Sordariomycetes > Microascales > Ceratocystidaceae > Endoconidiophora > Endoconidiophora polonica. The sequence goes on along the minus strand of LXKZ01000181.1, from coordinate 36,418 downwards.
CGACACTCATGGCGAGGGCAACAATGATCCACTTAGATAGGACGGGGTCTTCGAGAGACTTTAGCACACCACCGACCATGCGACCGCCCAGCAGTCCAGCCAAAGCATCATCACTAGAGGCACCAGAAGCGTCGGCAGAGCTAGGCACGGCGTAGTGGACTGAAGGGTAAACGAGCTCGTACTTGATGGTGTTTAGTACGGTAATGGTCACGGGGGTGGCGGCAGTCTTGGCAGCCTCGAGTACGGCATCCAGAGCCTGAGAAGCAAACTGGTAAGGGTCCAGGGGTTGGTCAGAAGTGATCAAGCTGGTGCTGCCACCAGCCCAGGAAGTGATTCGAGCCAAGGAGTTAGAGTTCCGGAAGGGGATGGTGCAAAGGTTCATTACATTGACCAAAACAAATCCAGAGACCATCAGCAGTTTGAACTTGGGAATGCTAGTGCGCTTAAGCTTGCTACCGAACATAGTTCCAGCGGCAGCAACAGAGCCACCGACATTGTCTTCGCCAGTGGCAACCTTAGCGGCAACACGGTGGCTGACACCATCGTCTTCTAAGGCCTTCTGTACGTTGAAGTGGCGCTTAATGCGGTTAATTTCTAACTTGATGCTGAGGATAGCAGTGTAAAAAGTGAAAACCAACAGGCAGTCAAAGACAAGAATCCAGGCGGCAAGGAAGCAGAACTGCTGGAGACCGCCCTGGACACCAGACGCAGCACCGAGAACAAGAATTACGATCTCAATGACGTAATCGTGGACGATCTCGTAGCCATTTTCCTTGATAGCGGATTGGACAGCGTACTGGATCAGAGACGCGTCAGAGTCCTTGCTCTTGTTGTCCTCTTTGTGCTTGCGGTGCTCGACAGCGTGGGAGAGAACGGCACGAGTAAGAACGATATTCTTCTCGAAGCCGATGGTGACAACTAGGAAGGGGAGACCTTCCGAGAGCAAAACCATGTTGATGGGGACACCAAGAGAGGTGGTGACTAACATGCCAAACAGAAAAGCGAAAGTGGACGAAAATAGCACGCTGGTAGCGAGCCAAAAGTTGGAGCCCATACGACGCATTGACATAAAGAGCGAAGCAAAAGTCAGGTGCATCGACAGATATCCTAGGACCATGATAACGATGTCCAGGGTTTCGGCGTTCTGTACCAGATCAACAAAGTCATTCCAGCCATTCTGAGCCCACTCGGTAATGGTAACACGAGGAATGGCTTTGGCAGCTTTCATGATCCACATCTTGGACTCCTTGCCGTCCCCAGTTACACGAACCTCGTCGTTTGCAGCTGGGACTTCCTGGGCCGCCGTCAGAAACTCGGGGGCCTGAGTGTAGGGGAGCGAGAAGACCAAGGAAGAATCAGCATCGGAACTGGCGGGGAGCAGATTCAGCGAGATGTTATCTGCGTGAGGAACAGCGCCAGCGAGAGGGGAAATCGAGGAACCGGGGAACTGCAGGGTGACCAAGGCAAGGTGGTTGTTATCCTTACCAACGAGGAACTCGTCCTCGACAGTCTTCCATTGCCAAAAAGTGTCGGGGCCGGCAGTCAGGGTTCGGCTACCCTCGGCCAGAAAAGGCCAGTCAGCCTGACCCACGGAGGTCGTGACATCAAAGAAGCTATCCTGAAGCAGACCAACGTAGGTAGTGCTACCCAGTAGCGTGAACATGACCACGGTGTGGATAGGGTGGGAGCAGGCGAGACGGGAGATAAGGTTAATGAAAGGCGTGACCTTTCTGTTTAACCATGAAGGCGCAGCGGCCTTTGAGGCAGGTTGCTCGCCGCGGAAGCGGCGAGGAAGCACCGAGCCCATCATTTGTAGCGGGTTCGAGAGGCCGCCACGGGCTAACTGTACGACTGGACGGAAGACTTCCAATAGTTGAGTCGTGTCGAGAACAGATTTATCTGCGAAGCGTGCTTTTGTATGGCGCTGAATGTTAGCACGTCTGATTACAGAGTAAAGGTTTTTGAGATTGGCCATAGTGAAAAAGATATTTGGTCGAGGAATTAGTGTCATAGAGTTTGCTCAACCAGGTGAGTCAAAAATCCCGACAAAGCAGATGCCGTCGCCATATATGCTTGACAGGCTGATGACAGAAGAGCCGCCTCTTGGCAAGTAAGAAAATTGTCCTTTCCATGTTTTTGATGTTATAGCTCAAAACTTGACATGCTAGACCATGCCTCCTTGTCCCAATAGCGTACCAGCAACCAACAGCATCATGGCTTTCAAAAAAACAACAGATAACTGGCCAAATAGCCAACACAAAGGAAGTTAGATAGGAAAGTAGGGAGGAAATCGCTTACAAAATTGGCAATGTCGTCACACGGCTGACAGTCAACGTGTTGGCAGATGAAAGGCGTTTGAAGAAGCCGTGGCAAGAGTAGGTGAAATTCTAAGATGTCTTTGGTGGAGAATTAAGTCAGAACACAGAACTGGAATGTGGACGGGAGTTATAATTCCTCGAACAGACCCCGTCACCCAACTCACATCTAGAAGGATGGGGCCGGACAGGGGGGGAGGCACGACAAAAGGAATTCAACAACAGCCAGGCATATCCTGTAAGCTGTGCTTAGAGATTTATGGGGATGGGAAAGGTGAGATAGTACGGCGCAAGTTTGACTTACCTCGTCCGAGGGCCGGAGAGCTTGAGTCTGGCTCATAAAATAACAGTCCCAGTATTCTTCGATGGACGCTCACACACCAAGTCAAGGGTTGTGGAACAAGTCAATAAAGTTGACGGAGGACTGTCACAACAAGGCTGATGAGGCGTAAAGCAGCGTGGCAAACGAAGACAAGATATTGGCGATTTTCACTGCTTTTGACAAAAGAAAAACGAGCGCTTGACGTAGAGTTTATAGAAAAGTGAGTGACGAGGAGGAGAGAAAGGAATAAACATAAACAAAACCTGTTGATAATCTTTATACTGCCTCTTGAAGTTAGAGTTAGAAAGACAACACCGGCAAATCTGGGGATAAAATTTTCATAAACAAAATCAAATTCAGGAGAGGCAGGATTTAGTGTAGGTTATTGCACAACCTGGAGTTCTTCCTGCTACTACTACTATGTGACAGGCAGCCACTAAGCTAGCCTTTAGTGACTTATAGTGCACAGATAGCCCTGACAATACTTGGTCCTCATGCTACGAATACTAGCCAATATAAAGTGTTTGCTATGACAGGGGATGGCAAGCACTGGCTCTGGTGGCCTAAGTAAGCAGTGAATTATAATCGAGTAATGAATAAAAGAAAAAGAAAAAGCAACGCATCAGCACAGCACAACTTACAAACAATTGTCAAAGGCACACTTAATCACTGGCTGCACTAACTTTCTGCTAGTAGGAAACATACGCACTACCGCTTTAAATCGCTACTGGCTAACAGCAGTGTTTGGGCCTGACTTGCATGGGATACAGAGCACGCGAACAGACACATAAGCCGGTACCGATGGAAAGCAAGGCATGCACAACTATAGAATTCGGACAAGACAGCAGATGTGACGCACGCCTCGCAGCGGATCGTACAAGGAGCCAACAGGATGAATGCAAGCCCTTATCATTGAATTTACTAAGTGCTACTAAGCTGTAGTAAACGTAGCATTATCAGTTGGTAGCTTCGGCTGTTCCCCCTCTTAACAACAAAGAAACAAAGAAAACATGGGGCGCAAGGCGGCAGACATGTCTTGAAAATCACAGAAAAGCTCGCACATATAGTCAGCATTTTTTGACTAGCATTGGCCAGCCGCTTCATTGTTGTGTACAAAATACGAAAGGGAGCATTTTACAGCCGTTCTTTAATTTAATTTGCTAGTTAGCTTCATTTCTTTGAGTAACTTCGAATAAAAGCAAATCAGTATTGCGTTCTCTATATCCACCCAATCACTAGCTTGCTAGGGCTCCACTAAACCGCCTGTGAGATCCACTTAAGCCGTGTGTTTAGCGAACCATACAACTCCCCCTGATACTGGTGGGTCTACCGTGTTTTTTTACCCTGGGCTAGCTGTTTATAGTGGTAACTTATAGGTGGCCAAGCTTCTTCTGTCTGTTATGATAGGGCGAATAATTGATGGGCGGCTCTATCATGATTTACTACGCTGCAATGCGATAAAGGGAGAATGTTATGTACATTACCGTATAAGTCGTATTAGTTACATGTGTCTTAACCTTCACATGGCTAAAGTATATGAATGCATATCTCGACGTTTTGCCTCAGCTCCTCTACTTCCTCGGGACTTTGCTTCCTGCCATGTCATATTCATGATGCCATCATCACCAAGCCGTTGTTTTGTGCCTCACCAGCTACTATTGTTTCGTTTTGCTAAGTTAGTGCCGCCTGTACCGTGGTCCCGCAACAAACAACGGCTCTGTTGTTCCCTTCCCACACTCGTTTCTTTGTACTCCCTCATCCGTCACGGAACGGCGGTGAGCATCATGCTATCAAGTACTTACTATCGGCGATCCTAACACATCACAAATATACTTGATGTATGCCATGATAGATGACCTAGCAGCCATGTTCTTGGAAGACGCCTGGTAGCGCTCTGACTATACGAGAGCTTGTATCGCTGCTTCTTTGTTGCGCGTCTTCTCCGCCTCTCCTTTTTTTTGCTTTACCCGTTCATCGGATTGACCGCATCCGTGGCCAGCCAGCTTGGCTGGCCATGTTGCTTCTCGGTTGCGCACAAGAAACCTATCTTGCAGTGTTACAGTACATATATGATTGTACTATATTACGATTTAGACATATAGAAGAGTGAGCGTATCATGCCATTTTGGTGCTGCTATGTCCCTCGTCTCACGCAAGTGTTTTTTTTTCGGCCACATTGTCTTTGCCAGCGGCAATGGCAAATCTTTGTCTCATGTCTCCGATTTGAGGATCTCGACGATGCATGTTGTGTATCTTTATTAAGCTTGAACCAACAGATGCATGCGATCTATATATCAGGTACACATCATATACTTATACATGTATTGACGCTGGATGCCCAATGATGGAGGATCTTTACTCGGCGCATGATGATATCATTGTTAATCCAGGCCCATACTTAAAAATGCAAATTAAAGAAGCCAGCTTTTCATTTCGTCTGGCAAAAACATCAGGCCGGTCTCGGCCTTCGTTGCTATTGTTGTTTCTGTCGTTTTTACTATTCATGATGTGATACACAACGGGGAGCAACTATCTGCCAAGTCACACCTGTATCCAGCGGCGACTTTCCTAAACCAGCATGCATTTGGCTACTTCTATTCTCGTTCACATTTCCAAATTGATTAGGTCATGCATTATCATATAATACACACATTACATGTTGGCTCTCAATACCGATTAGTTTGTTAGGGCGGCTCGGATCTGCGCAATGGTTATCTCTATCTGGTGGACTTAGAGAGCTCCGTGTCAGTGGCAGATTGGCTCCATCCATCATTGGTTGGCCATAAACAAATAAACTCCGAGGTGTATTTCAAAAGGATACACTAGTGTGTGCTACGGGGGTGCCAAACCCCCAATTCAGCTGTTGATTCATTCCATCTAGTGAGAAGATGAGACCCTGGAATTGGTAGCTTATTTGTTGGTTCGAGATGGCGCTAGCAGAAGTGTGGACATATGAATGAAGGGCTTAGCTTAGAGTGCATAAACAAGAATCGTGTAATGGTGTAGATATGCAGGAATAATCAACTATCATGCAAACCATAAACTGCGGCTCCAAGCTATAAGCGTCACTGCGTACATATCACAGTATCGATGCTTTGTCTGCGTCTGACCGACGGAAGATCATGCAAACGATGCAGAGTTTTACTAAGGGAATTAATTGCCACATAACATCCTGCAAGTAACATAGTATCTTGGGCCGCATCTATTTTCTTCTTCGCTCTCTTTATATGTATTCCCATTTATTAATGGATCATCATAAGTGGGATGAGAATGCTTCGGCCGTACCTCTATCCCCGCCTCCTTTTTGTATATCGTCTCGTCGAGCTTTTGCTACTTTAGCGGGCAATAACACTACTATACGCCATGCCTATGGTTTTTTCTTTCCCATCTGGGTATATTGTAAGTCCATTAGTGAAAAAAGACCAGCAGTTTATGGATCTAAGTCTCGGTTATACTAGCTGACTTGCTCGGGCCAGTCAAAAATGTGGGCCAAATTTACATCTACTGATTGATAAAGAAATCATATCACCACTCCACTCGAAACACGGGCTGGGCGCTAAATTAGATGGAAAATTTCCTTAAAATTTTACGTTATGGTATAATGAAAATAGCGCGAAAACTAAAGGCCATTATGTACCAATTCTTGTCATAAGATCTTCAGCCGAAGGAAGCAACATATGGTATGTTCGTTGTAGTGATATCAGATGTCCAGACCAGAAAGGCATCCGGGTCTTCAAACGTATGTAGGTATGCTCAAGCTCAATCTAGTCACGAACGGTGCAGATTACGAGAATCATGTGGAATTAATGTACATATGGAAGTATGAATGAGACGAAAGTCAAATCAGTTACTCAAGCCATGCTAGCTTGAGTCTACGAGAGGTTCAGCAACACCATGATCGACATATAGTAGTTGAGCAGCAGTTTTTTTTCTTTCTTATATCAATATAATCATGAAACAAATCTATATGCAATATAATCGAGACACGGCGCTCTTCAGGTCAGCTGTGCCGAACTACGGACACATTCAAGGCTGATCGACAATGTCGCTCCACCGACCGTCTACATCCTGATGACTAGATTGGCCGATGGGCTAGATCAGCCGAATCTCCTTCCCTCTCAAGTCTGGCCGGGTTACCTCCCACTCGTCACGAAGACTAGCAAAGGCCAAATCAGAGACTATTAGACTCTGTCCCAGGTTCCACACAAGCGTGATAGCGTAGAAGAAGTTGGCGTTTCCGCTGCCTGCATATATCCATAAATGATAAAACGCAGGGCCCATAAAGGTAGAATACAATATGACAGACGCGGTGACAAATGAGTACCGCATTAGAGGGAATATGTGACGGTACAGAGGCACCAAAGCTAAGAAAAGGCTAGCATCTGCGATCGACGTGTACGGTTTGAATATTGAGAAGATACCCAGCAAAAGCGTGATAACCATGAGTGGTTGTGAGCGCATGCGGATCGATAATCCGGGCACATATGATGAGAGGTGTAGCCAAAAGACAGCAAGGAAGAAGTTGCGGAATGGATCGAACATTTCAATGAAGAAATACCACCAAAGGCCGACATTAGGCGCCAAGTCAGACAACGTAAGCTGAACTCCGTATGTGCTACCTAGGAACTCCCACGAGCAATCGCATATGAGGTATGATATCACCATGAGAAACGCCCCTGTGCCAGCAAAGGCACCGACACCTCTAGCTGTGAAGTTAGACGCTGACTCGATGCGGCGCGAGGCTACTTGGCGATCGTAGCATAATATTAGCAGCGGGGGTGCTAACAAGATAGGATACATGGAGAGATATGAGGCGAAGGTCAAGGCGATCATAGCCGAGATAGGCGCGCCCTCAATGGCCTTAGCTATGGCATGGAGGATAGCGCATGTGGAAAAGACGCCAGTGGAACGTCCTAGGCACGATACAATCGTGAATGGGCTCAGAAGATAGCTTGTCTATATTAGTAACGGAGCTACATATCTTTGCAGAGCGCAAAATAACTTACAGCGCAGCAACGACAGAGCCACTCCAACGACGTTCTCTGCGGGGAGAAGAAAAGGACTTGGAAGATCCAGCCTCGCCCGAATCAGCAATTCGTCGTATAGCATTAGCGCTTAGAATATCAACTGTGATGTAGAGCATATTGGTAAAGATGGGCCAGGAATCGCTATCTGGCAATAATCCAAACAAAGGCAGCAGTAATGGGGCCTGGTGATAGACGCCACCGTCGTATGGCGAGACATTGTGGTTGTATAGGAAGAGTCCTTCTTGCACTGCAGACATGACGTTAGCAACATGAGTATCATGGTAGGTAGGTAGGCACGGGAAATCCACCCGGTACTCCGGATCCGAGCTGGAGTCCACAATGCCGTCTAGTACCGCGCTGTGAATATATTGCGCCTACATCTCTTGAAGCTTGTGATGGGAGTTGATATTTCAACTCTGCTAATGAGCAGACGGGGTAGCGTAGGAAAGGCCAGAATTAGGACTAGGCGAGCGACTGCGGCAACGACATAGACGGTCGTCTGCGAGCGTTTTGACGACATCATCGGATGGTCCATGTTAAGGACATTGTATGCGCTTCTGTATGCGCTCTATATGCGGGCAATGGTCGAGAGGCAGAAGAGGCAAGCAACGATCGATGGGTTTGTTCGTCTAGGGCGCCAAAAGGCCGCGTTTGCTGAGATCTGTTGCGGGGAGTTTCTAAAGAAGACGGGTCGAGAGCGTCAGAGGAAGCAAACAAAAGAAAGGTTAAGATCCTCGCCAAACCGTGCGAAGAAGCGCGAGCTGTGAACTAGGCTGAGAAGTAGATACAGGGCGATGAGAATGAAGCGAACAGATCCTAGAAACGCGACGTAGTGAAGCTGTCATAAGGTAAGCAAAACACAGCGAGCTTAGTTTCAAAGGATAGAGCTTCAATTCGTCGAGCGAAGGTGTCCACTTTGGAACTTGCCTCCCTGGCGCCTGTTAAACCTGCCAGTCGTAGCGGCTGAACAGCGCCAGTATTGAATTGAGAGTAAATTACCACCTGTATTTCGTGCACTACAGTGAGTGGTGCCCTGAGATAGCAGGAAGAAGCGCCTGTCGCTACAAGCCGCCAGAGTGGTGGATTACATCGAAGCGATGTTAACGATAAGAGCTACGCTAGACCCAAATCGGGCCTTATCTCGGGGCGGTCAGCTCTGGCAGAATAAGCTAAGGAAAAAAGTTCAACTTTTTTTTCAGAGGTCAATATTCTGAACGACCACAGTGTAAAAGGGCCCCACCAACTTATAACTATCACGAACACAATTCTTCCACGCACACCAGCGCATTCCCCTTTCTTTCTTTCTTAGCACAATCAAATTAGTCCCCCCCGGCTCAGTTCAGTTGTCAGTATGCCTCCTCGCATTAAGAAGAAGGGCAAGGCCGGCGCGGCCAAGAACTATATCACCCGCAACCAGGCGCTCAAGAAACTGCAGCTGTCGCTTGCCGACTTCCGCAAGCTCTGCATCTGGAAGGGAATCTTCCCGCGCGAGCCTCGCAACAGAAAAAAGGCTAATAAGTCTTCCACCTACTCGACCACATTCTACTACGCTAAGGACATTCAGTACCTGCTACATGAACCTCTGATCCAGAAGTTCCGAGATCTGAAGGCCCTGGAAAAGAAGATTTCCAAGGCTCTGGGCCGTGGTGATGTCAATGACGCAAAGCGCCTGGACGACAACACCAACCGTCCGGATTCGACTGGCAAGGCCCGCTTCACGTTAGACCATGTCATCCGCGAGAGATACCCGACTTTCAACGATGCTCTGCGCGATCTAGACGACTGCCTGTCCATGCTGTTCTTGTTTGCCAACTTGCCATCTACTGACAGTGTTCCTGCCAAAGTCATCGCCCGTTGTGAGCGCCTGTGCTTGGAATTCCAGCACTACTGTATCACTTCGCATAGCTTGCGCAAGTCCTTCCTGTCTATCAAGGGCATCTACTACCAAGCTAGCATCAACGGTGAAGACATCCTGTGGCTGGCTCCCTACAAGTTCAACCAGCGTGTGACTGCTGACGTCGATTACCGCATTATGGGAACATTCGTTGAGTTCTATATTACCCTCCTAACCTTTGTCAACTTCCGTCTATACACCAAGCAGGGTCTGCGCTACCCTCCCAAATTTGACCAGACCAAGGACAACCAGTCCGCTGAACTGGGCGCCTTCACCCTGGAGGGCCGTGGTGTTGTTGAAGAGACTCATCAAATCACTGAGACTGCCACTGTTGAGCACAAGGTCGACCCTAAGACTCAAGCTGCCGTCAACGCCGTGGTCAAGGATCTCAAAGCCGCTTCCAACGGCAAGGAGGCCATTGCTGAAACTGAGGTTGCCGAGACTGAGAACTCCAATGCCATTGACAAGTTCGAGCCAGTTGTGGCCGGCGGTGATGTTCTTCCTCAGCCATCATACAGTAGCAACGATCCGTCAACGCTGTTTGCCAACATGACCTTCTATCTTTCCCGTGAGACCCCCCGCCAGCCCATTGAGTTCATTCTGCGTGCCTTTGGTTGCAAGCGGATAGGATGGGATTCTGTTTTGGGCGAGGGTGCTTTCACGAGCAACGAGAATGACCCCTCCATCACTCACCAGATTGTTGACAGACCGCCGATACAGGTCCAGGCCGAGGAAGACACTGATATGGAGAACACCGAAGACAATCAGACTTCCCAAAAGCTAGCTGTCAACCGCCGTGTGCCTGGCCGTGTTTACGTCCAGCCCCAGTGGATCTGGGATTGCATCAACGACGAGGAGCTCAAGTCTCCCGACCAGTATGCTCCCGGCACCCAGTTGCCTCCTCACTTGAGTCCCTTCGTCCAGCCCGAGGCTGGCCGTTACGACCCCACTATTCCTCTAGCCGATCAGCAGACTGAGGTTGAGGCTCTGGTCAGTGATGAGGAGGAAGATGGGGATCTCGAGGGCCTTTCTGATGACGAGGATGTCGACGAGGAGGAGGAGGTCGAGGAGAAGGTTGGAGACAATGTCGACGACCGCCAGGCCGAGCTTGAGGCTGAGCTGCGCGGCGATAGCGTCCGTAACAAGGACAAGGCCGTCGCTACCCCAAAGGAGAAGGCCCGCCTGCAAGCCCGCAAAGACCTGGCCCGCAAGGCTAAGGACGAGGCCGAAGAGAAGGAGCGTGCCATGGGTATGATGAGCAAGAAGAAGCGCAAGTTATACGAGCAGATGGTGTACACCAACACCAAGAAGAGCTCGGAAGACCAAAAGCTGCGCACCAAGCGGAGAAAGATGGAAAAGGAGCAGCAACAAAATAAGGCCAAGGCGTAAAGTAGACGGTGTTACACCATGGCGTCTCAACAGTCATAGTAGCCGTAGTCTTTTTTATTTTTCAATATTGGCTATCAAAAGGGTGCTTTGATTCATATTCAAACATTATTGACATTGACGTTTCGAGGTTGTTCTTGTTCTTGTTAATTTAGTTTAGTTTAGTTATGCTTGCTTGATGGCTACGTAAAAGTGGTATTATATACTTGGGATCTGTTAATAACAAGGCGTTCTGGGCACGAATACTTGGTGTACATTAAAACTGCAACTAGATTCTTGTGGCTGTACTTATGATAGTTATTACCATTTATAAACGATATTCTAGTAATTCTTGCCATATAATTGCTCGTGAAACTTTTTACTCGCTACTATGTACAAAATGTCAACTAACAAAATTTAGCGGGCTTAGTCATCTGATTTCCATCAACCCTGGAAGTAAAGCATCATAAGCATCATCAAGGTCTCTTGTCTTCTTCAATCTTCTCCACCTCGATTCCAGCACTTCCTATGTCCGATATATCTCACTGATGATAAAATGGCAGATAGCGAGCAAAGCAGTCAAAGTTCTCCTCCGCCGCTTCCATCGCCGCGGCCACAGCATTCTGGTGATGAGGCGCGGCCAAATAGATGGAAAGGCCCCCTCTCATCATGGCGCGGATTCACCGCCGATGAGCGCAATCTTGTGAGCTCGCTTAATCGTCAGCGCGACCAAGATCTAAGCGTCCAATTATTTAATGTCCATGTGCTAAGACGAAACGGCCAAGCGGCCCGCGCTAAGCTTCGCAAGAGACAGCAGGAAACCAGTACAGCGGCGCAAACCTTTCCAGTCCGTTCTCTTTCTTACTCATATACGGCAAGCAATTAGCTAACCAGCGTATTCCAGGACTCTGACGATGAAGCCATTATAAGCGATACGTATGTCCCACCCCAGAGGTGGACGGCCTGGCCACTGAGGCCAGAGAACTTGCCTGCTGATGACTTCATGGGCATCTACAAAGGCAATATAGCAGATGAGAAATATGTGCTGCGTCGCCCTGATGCCCGAAATCCTCGAATCACAGTTCGCGATGAAATCACAGCGTCTATTCTGCGCATCAGCAAAGAGCGCTTTTATAGACGACTTCGACAAACTAATGGGCTGCAGGTTAGCATCGAAGACCCCGATTTGTCTGAAGCAGATGCAGCCCATGATGCCGATACCGAAGGGGAAGATTATGACAGCGAATCCAGAAGTGACCATGAGTCTGAATTCGAAGATGATGACGAATTCAGCATAAATTCTTCTCCGAAGATCCAGCGACGTTCTCCTCAGTATGAAACAGTTGTCTCGGCAGATGATGATGTCTCTGCCCGCCTTCTACAGCCTAGCGTCCACCATATACTAAGCCAAACTGACAATTTGCTGCGTGTGTTGCACAACTGTCGAGTCGCTATGTCCTCTTTCATGTATGACACGCAAAGCTCTGACTCCGAAAATGATGCCTCAAAGCCTCGGACAAAATCACTGGCACGAGCTAAAGCATCAGCTCTTACCACAGTCACTGAACAATCAACGACTATCAATGCAATAGAATCGCAGCAGACTCAGAAAGACACATCGTATATCGATTCACAGCTACTATTTACAGGGCCTTTGTTTCACATTCCATCTACACAAGCTACACCAAAGGAAATTTCTAAGGCAAAGAAGCGCTCTGTCACGCCTTACACCAACGCCCAGCGTATACAGCATCGCGGCGAATGGGCCGGTCGCTGGGCCCTCCACGACTGGCGCGCCATCATCTTCGCCGCGGCCCACGCCGGCTTTTCTCCCGCTGTCCTCCAGCGCACTGCCCAGCGCTGCTCCGACCTCTTCGATGCCCCTATCACCCTCAGCACGCTATCCGAAGCGCCATCCACTGCCAAACCCAGCAGTGTGACCATCGTCCCGCGTCCTGGATCGTTGCGGCATGCGGATCTCGATGCAGAAGTCACGGCTGCCGCCGCCGCCGCTGAAGAACAGTATAACCTTCTCGCACTGCGCCACTCGACACGGTCTACATCCGCGGCATCGGGTGTCAAGATACGTTGTTGCCCTATACTCGGCTGCCCACGCACAACCCGTGGCTTTAACAAGTTCTACAACTACAAGCGCCATCTAATCGAGATGCACAACATGACGCCGCCGCCACCGCCACCCCGTAGATCTCGCTCAAACTCGCAGTCCACCGAAACTACAACAGCAACAGTGAGGATGCGTAGAGCAGGTACCCCCGGTGCGTCAGACATAGCCTCAATGGGCTTCGCCACAGACACGGAAAATGAAGAGGATTTTGGTGCTGAAGAAGACAGCGAGGATGAAATGGATGGTGGTGTCCATGTTGATGGCTTCTTGAAGCCATTTAGGCTAAAGCGTGGCTGGAGAGGACAAGATAAAAATGAACGCAGGGCAAGTCCCAAAAAGCGCAGAAAAACTAGGAAAGAACCTCAGGAAGATCTACCGGTACTATATTACTAAGTCAATGAAACAAGCCAATCCTAGCTTTGATTTATACCGCCATTTATAAGTTGCTATAATATGAACACACCTATATTCTCAATGTGTATAAAAACAGTTACATAAAATATCATCCATAATCTTTAATTCAGTAAAAGCTAAGAAAAGGGGGTATCAATGGAAGTCCTACAGAGAGACGAATAAAAAAGAGTACTAACATCTAGAACCAAAAATGAAAGACAACATGCTCTTAAAATATAAAGAAACAATAACCGAACGAAAGATGAATATATGAAGCGTAAGAACCTTCCAAGATAAGAAAGTTAGTACGTGGCCGAGAAAAGGAGGGAGAAGAAAAAAGAAACGCCTGGTGCTGATAATGCAACATATCTGACCTAAAACCCCAGAACGCGAAGAAGAAACAACAGATAAATGCGAAGAGAAAACGCCGCCCAGTGTCGCTAGTGAAAAGTCCGTCCCTAAACGTGAAGATGAAGAAAGAAAATGGTAGAGAAACCAAAGATAGAAAACAGTGGCAGAAATATAACGGACACAAACTCGTCCGTACCTCAGAAAAAGGATTTTGTTTTTCCCCCCGCCCATCCAACCCATGAAAAAAGCCTTCTCCCACCTATTAAGAGAATGTATAACTTTAAGTTAGTAAGTAATAACGGCCATTGTGTGAGAAAGAAATTAAGTAAAAGAAAATTAGGAGTTTTCCTACGCAAGCCTAGAGCTTTTGCGCTGCTTTGGCAGGCCAGATGGTAGGCTACTGGCTGTCATCCGGTTTTCACGGCCATCCATCAAGCCCGCCTTTTTTGTAGGCGCTTTGTTACGCGTAGGCCTGCGGAACCGGGACGTTTGCGCGTCCTCATCACTGCCTGTAGCCAAAGGGATCGTTGTAGTCACAGTGTGTTCGAACAAAATACCACTAGTGTTAGGGTTGACTTCACGGAGACCCGTAGATCTAGACAAGGTCGATTCGTCGCTTAGAGGCTTAGGTGTTGGCGATATACAGGTTTCGATGTCAGCAAAGACAATGTCTCCGTCTTCGTCCTTAATCGGAGGCGAGTCGTCGACGCTTTCTACACGAGATAGAAGAGTTCCTGGTGAGGCAGTGCGAGGCAGAGATGTTGGGAAGGCGTACTGCACGCGCTTAGGCGTATGGCCAGTTGCCGTGTATTCACGCAAATGTCTACTTGAAATATCGGTGCGTAAGTCGGCAAGCGGCTGGCATATGTTGCCCTGGATTGGATCCAGCTGTGAGATGGCATCTGCTGCTTTAGCCTCCATCGCTCCGCCGAGTGCGTTAACTCGTTCGAACGTGGAAGAGAAGTGGGACGAGATGGCATCAAACGAGCCCTCAACCGTATTTGCCACGTCGTCTATAGCAGTTATTATCGTTTCGTGGTGTTGGCTGTTTTCCTGGCAAGCTCGAGCCACAAAGTCATCGAGAGCCACCATCTGTGTGTCAAGATCAGCCACTTGCTCTTCGACGATCCGCACAGTCTTGGCATGGACACTCTTTGCGGCTGTCTGGATGCCCTCGCTTTGCTTTTTAGCAACCTATATCAGCGTTAGTAAAATACAGCCAGATCTCGGCGAAATTGACGACATGGTGATACGTACTCTCCAATCATCGTGGACCTTGTTGGCCAGCAACTCGCTAGCTCGCTTGACAGTATCGGCAAACTCTGACTGCTTGTTGTTGATGCCGTCCATGGCCTGGCTGTATTGGTTCGTTCCAGATTGCAAAGTGGTAGTAGCCTTGGAGATCCCGTCGCGAAGATCTACAGACTGGCTGGATAAGCGTTCCTCGCGCGCCGCCGCATCGGCATTAATGAGACTTGCGATCTGGCCGAGAAGCTTTTGGCGATCTACTGCTGATTGCTTCCGCTCACTCTCCATTACCTGCTGTACTTGCGCATTTAGAGTGGCATTTTGCTGCAAAACATGGCCGGTAGCAAGTGCTAGTTGTTGGCGTAGTAGGTCTGTTTCAGCCTTTTGAGCCTCCATACTCTGGACTGTCTGCTCAAAGAGCGACTTCAAGTCTGCCCCAAGTCCAGTATATGATTTATCCAGTTGGTTATGGAAAGACTTCATCTCTTGTAGCACATCGGCGGCGATACGCTCGGCCGCTTTGGAAATCTCTTGCAGACTGTCACCAACACGTTCTTTGACGGCATCGCGAACCTCTTTAATCTCCTCGAGAACAGCATTCATAGCGTCCTTGGAGCATTCGCTCTGCTCAACTAGGTCTTCTTTTGACTTGGCGAACAAGTCGAACTGCTTGTCCAATAACTTCTGAGTAGATGAAAGCTTCTCGATCTCCTCAGACACAAATCCCTGCATGCGGTTTGACATATTCGAGAGACTTTCTTCTTGTTGATCACGGAATTCCTGGACCCGCCTCTCAACGAGTTGCGTGACGTCAACCACTTCGCCCTGTGCTGTTCCCCAGGCATCTCGGTTGATTGACTGAAGATCGGATTTCCGCTTGTTCTTTGCTTGAAGCCCGTCAACATCATCAATGGCGCGCTTCACAGTAGAGATTAGCTCGGTGCCGATTTCAGCAAGTTTCCGTTCAGTCTCTTGGTGGGCTTCCCTCATGATAGTCTCGTCAGATAACGTCCTCCGGGTCTCTAGAAGAACGATCTCGGTATGCTCTAATACGCCTTTCGTTTCGGATAGTACTTGTGTCGTTGATTCGTGGTCCTTCCTGAGGCCAGTGAATGTCGTCGTCAAGTTCCAAAGTTCTTGTGCCTTGTTTCGTAGGTTGGTTTCGAGTGTTTCGATCTTGGCAGACTGTTCGCTCATGACAATTCGTCGTGACTCGCTAGTAGCAGTCATTTCTTCGAAGGTGTCATTTGTGAGGTACACGCCGTTACGTTGTCGTGTAGCGATCAGTTCCATTTTGAGGCGCTCAATTTCGGTAGCAAACTCTTGTAGTAACGCCTTGCGGTTAATTCTGGCGTTTAGCTGAGGCTTGTTTCGTATATTCTTGGCGCGAAAAGCATAGTCGAGTGTTGAGATTGTTTCTTCGAGGTTGACTTTGGCGGGGGATATAGTAGCAATAATGCAAGTCTTAGTCCGTCCACCGAGGGAATCTTGTAGCAGACGAGTGAGTTTGGACTCTCTGTATGGGATATGCTGGCTGCGGTCGACAAGAGCATTGATGACACGGCCAAGAGTCAGTAAACTCTTGTTGATAAGGCCAGCCTCGGTTGCTCTCTTGTTTTCAGCTCCAGATCGCTGGATGTTCTCACTACCAGCCAAGTCTACCAGGTTGAGTTTTCCTGCGCTGATATAGTCTTCATTGCCATCATCCGCCACTCGTTTTATACAGGATGTGATGGTGAAGACAGTATGACTACGACTGCTCAGGTCGTTGCACTTTGTGGCGGCAACTTGACGCTTCATGCTGCCATCTTGCAAAAGTTTAATGCCCTCAGCAGCATTCTTGATGAACTTTTCCTCAACGCCCTGGACCACTGTAGTAGAGTGACCACGGCGTGAGTTGTCCTCGTATATCTTGAGTTTAATCGAGTCGTCTGATGTGACCAAGTCACGGAGTTCTTCATTGTATAGTTCGATGAATGAGCACTTGATACAATGCTCGGTGCTTTCTAATTCGAGTTGTTGGAAAAGAGACTGGAGTACGCGAGGGATGATACCTGCGTTATCGGATAAAAGTCCCAAAGTTTCTGTCATGTCACCAGACATGGTGTAAGTTTTGCCCGTGCCGGTTTGTCCATAGGCAAAGATCGTGCAGTTATAGCCGGCAAGCATCTGTTTGGACAAAAAGGATGAAGTTAGTCAAAGTAAGATCCACACTAGTGTACTTTTGTAGTAAAGCCAAGACTTACCTCGCCTAGCATGGGCTTCACGGTCTCATCAAACATCATAGTCTGGTCTGAAGCGGGCGAAAAGACGCGATCGAAAGTGTATGTCTTATTGCTGACCGCATTTGGACCCATGGACAACTCCACCGTCTTGCCCTGTACGCCGTCTGTCATGACCACAACGTTGCTATTTTCTTTTATCTCACGATCATTGCGTCCGCGACACCGCACGACAACATTGATGTTGGTTTCGTCGCTCTGGACGGCAGCAACGTCTGGCTCAAAGTCGCGATCTTTGCGCTTCTGGCCACCGGCCGTCATATTGGTGGCCGTCGACATGACAGACTCAGCCGGTGAAACGGCGCGGCTAGCCCGATCTAGTCTAGAGCCAGTGGTAGCGTGCGAAACAGGTGGGCGGGCAGTCGAAGGTCGCTTCGTGAGACGGCGGCCTGGGGCGGGGATGGTCGACCCGGCTCGTGTACTGGAAGGCGCCATAGCGGACCGTTTCAGAGGTTCCGCGCGCGAAGATGTATGAGGCGCCAGGATTGCGGTAAGCAGCTTTGAGGCCAGCGTGACTAACAATAGGATGGTATGATCGGAGCAATCTGCGGGAGGCAGAAGACAAAGACGCTAGCGGTGATATTGATACTGACGCGCCGATGCCGGTAGGGATGGGATTTCCAATCGACGATGATAGTGTGAGAGTGCGAAACAACCCTATAACAAATAGTACGATAAATGTTACCGGACGCAAGAAAAAAATAAGCGACCAAAAACTCGACCTTGGCATGAGATTTACCTTTTTTCGTGTTGGTGGAGATGAAATAGTGTTAATTGCTGCTCGCCTTGTCACGAAAAGTCGGCAAGGGGAAACAACGCCGCAGGTTCCTGGAAGTGTAACCAGAACAGGTAATCTAAGCCTGCTAATAAAAAGAAAAGAAAAAAAAAAAGGTCAATGCATGGTTCTGGATGGAAGCACTAAGTTTGAATTTGATGACTTTGGCATAAACATGCTAAGTCTACTGTCGCCAAACGCCAGAGTTCTGCAGGTCCCACTTTTACGTGTTGGCTGGGCAACGCACCCACAGCTATTACTACTTCGGGAAGCGCCAGCCTTAGATCCCTGAAGCGCTTATGCAGCACGCCCCGCGCAGTCTCTTATCGCCTTATCAGCCATCCCTAGCTAAGCTATTGGCTTACTCATCCGCTCAGATGACGTCCTCGTCCACCGCGACAAGTGACCGCTTGATGCGATCTCAGCATTCTGATCCCTTTCTTCCAAGACAGCCTCTCTCACCTTTCGTCGCAAACCAATCGCAAGACTCGCGTACACTTCGTCTGTTGAATCTGTCCTATGGTCATCATATAGAAATTGGTGCTATCTATCTTTAGTAGTCGCATCGCAATCTTATCACAATCAGCAGCTATCGAGGGGGCTCGCCCTTGATCTTTGTGTTTCCATGGCTTTATTTTCTGGGCAGCTCTTTCCCCATCGCGCCTTGGGAATCTTGAGTATGACTCCTTCCCTTGATGGTCTCGACACTTGCTTATCATAATACTGATTTTGTTTCATCATCTCACAGCACTTGGCGCATCGCTTCATGATATCATTACCCGCCTCAAAGCTGAGCCGCAGAATTTCCCGAAGCTCGACCTTGTATACTCGCGCGAAGACCCTGTGCATGAACCAGTGACTGTTAATCTCCCGTTGAATGGCCTTCGCCTTCGCTTCGATGGCCCTGAACAGCGTCTGCGCTTAATCGAAGTGCTTGACTTTTCCAAGAGCCATATCACATACAACAATGTAGAGCTCATTAAGCCCGTCAGCTCCCCGACCTCCCCATCCTCTCCTGTTATGGGCGAGTCAATAGCTGGGCCATCCTTTAGACACATCTACAACAAATTTTTAGGCCCAACTTATGCTGGGGAGTATATTCCCCCACAAGATGGCGATACTGAAGGTGTCTATGTGCTCTCGTATCCAGGCGTCGCATTCACCTTCCAGCTTCCACAGTCTGCGTACTCGCCTTCTAAAGACGTCGTCTCCCTTTTATCTGCCGCTCCTAGTCAGGTCGCACAATCTATGGCCATCTTCAATGGAAGTTCCTGGTCTGCTGCGCGCGATGTCATCTGGACCGAAGTGTTGCCTAGTATGAAGGCAAGCACTCATATTCCCCGTAGCAAGGACATAGTTCCCGACGAAATCTCTCTAGTCCGCATTCACGGTGGCGGCAAACTCCAACTCTTCAAGAAATGGACAAGCACATCAACTTGGATAACCTTGGGCGAGACTACCCCCCAAGACTTGGTTGCCGAGCTTGGCCCGCCAAATGCTATATATCACAAGAATGACCAGCGCATGACGATCCATAAGCAGCGCACAGCAAGCCATAGCCGGGCCCGTGATGGTAGCGACGATGTCGGCACTGACGAAGCTATTGAGACGGACCAGTCATCTCTCACTGAAGATCCCTATAATGACTCCAACAGTGACGATATCGCAACAGGTAGCGCTTCCGGAGCTTGTTTCTACAACTACTTCTACCTCGGCTTCGATATCCTAATCTCCATGCCGACCCTGCCATCGCCTTCTCCTCCACCCGACAGTGCTAGCTTGATTGTTCCCGAAAAGCCCATTTCAGCCGCCACATCCGACCGGCTCGTCGCGACCAAGGTCGTCTTACACGGCAATATTCCCGGCTCGTACGAATTCAACCGCCACCGTCGCTGCCGCTGGGAAATCGCATACCTTGACTCTGCAGACGATAGAGACAACAGTGCAAGCCGTCCCAACTCGGAAACACACTTTACCAACGTTAAGGAGAGGCTGTTGAAGCGCTGGGTTGCCGCCCTGGCGCCGGGCGAAAAGCCCAAGTGGGATAATGGCATGGTTCTCAACCGTGGCTGGGGGGATAGCCCTGGAAGTGATTGTGAAATGGTCGGTGGATGGGAGGAGAGCGCTGGGGCTCCCAAGACTCTGCCACAGCGGAAAGATGGCACGGATGACTCGACAACGACACTTTACGGTCTTCCCGGCTTAGTTTTTGAGGTTTTGCGTAATGACTATGTGAACACAGTGACAATCTTCTGAGATTACAGTTATGATATCAGTTTTTCATTTTTTTTGATCATCCCATATATTCTATAATCACACATACAAATGGATTTTTTTTAACTAATTCTACTCCTTATGAGTACAACGTTGTTTTGTATAAATATTATATGATCCATATCTATGAACTCTCTACAAGTCTATAGAAACATCCTCGACGACACTAGACCTTTGATTCAACGATGAGTATCCTACTGAAGAACCGCCCATAGCCAACCCAAGCATGGTGCCCAATTCCCCAAAGTCACTTAGTCTATTTCTTGATGGCGGGGTCCAAATGTACAGAGTACGACCTAAAGGGTGTAATGACCGCACATAATAATACAGACTACCCAAAACGCCAGCAATTATAACTGTGCCACTAAGCAATTTAGACGGTATTATGGGGTTTCCATCAGTGCCAGAAGCCAAGATGCGATGCTTCCATTCCTGGAGATACAAATCACCAACTTCAGGTATTTCCTGGACAAGCTGGTGAAACAGGCTGGCAGCTATGGCTAGCTTGGTGCGCGGTTTGGACGTTATCTGAACACTACTGTTGATTGTCTTGTTCAATAGATCTACCTGATTGACAAACTCAACTAGCCTTGGGTAGCTTGAGACTATCAACCGTCTCAGCCATGGCTGGGGAACATCTGGCTTCATGAACAGAGATAGGAATGCATAGGCTATACATCCCTCGGGTGAGATATGGTCGTCTTCAAAGAATGACTTTCTTTCTTTTTGGATGATGTCCAGAACTTCCCTAGCAAAGCTATAGAGTCTAATGCCAGCTTGTTGTTCTGGTGACATTTCGCCCAAGATAGACTTACGCTGAAGCCCAGGAATTTTCCAGTCAAACGACGTCGGCAGCGTAGTTTCCTGCTCCTTGCTATTCTTCTGTTCCAGCTTTACGTCAGCTTCGAGATCTTCGAAACCAAGTTTCTCCGCTCTCTGGATAGCTTGTTTCCTAAGAGCCGGTGGCATGGACCAAGCCAATGGCCAAGGCAGAATCTTGCTATACGCCGGACGCGTTACAGAAGTCCAACTAGAGGCAGGGACATAGAGCGAGAGATCAAGAAGCACGGTAGCTTTAGCCGCCAGCCATGCCGAGAAAGCCACAGCGTCAGGGCTAGATAAAGTGGTGAGGCCGGTTTGTGCCGCAGTGATCGCGGCCAGATAGCGAGCGATGGAACGATATCCACATATCCAAGAGGACTTATGGTACAGAGCAGGGAGAAGATCTGAGCTCAGGTGAAAAAAATAAAACGGGGTTGCTTACGCGTTAGAGAAAATACGTTGACTGATGTTGTAGTGGCTGACGGGCTAAATTGAAAAGGGCCGGATATGAGGCTTTTCTTGAACAGAAAGCAAGTGAGGGGAAACGAACAAAAGATAATGGCTATTGGTAACCGAAGCCTTGGAGTGAATATGCTTACTTTGATACGATACAGAAGGATCGCTGCTGGCAATAATTTGCCAGTTCTTGAGGCCATCCCGCGATACGGAATGTTTGACAAGTGTCACAGCGGCAAGACACTCCACATCTATAGAAGCAAGGCCAAATGCCGGGCCCCAGATGTGCAGTATATAGTCGGTATCAGGCATTTCTATTGTTTTCGATTTGCTCGGCGAAGTAATACTCCTGCGGCTTATGCGGTGCTGATAATTGGTAATATGGAGGGTATCGTTACGTTACTGGACTTTTCCCGTATTGTAGCCCGATACACGGGACGGTGCACGCCGGTGAGATGAGCGAACAAGATGTGGCAGTGTTCTCTCGTAACCACCAGTCCGGATAGGATGGGCAGGACACACAAGCAGTGTCTTTCTGAGCCTTGGTAACTAACCTCTTTACCGTGTCTCTAGAGCCTCGGATGTGATGGCTCTCTTCGGTCTCTCTTGGCCTCTCTATAGTATGATACGAGGTAGCGGGTCCAATAGAGTCAGTCAACTGTATTGACTCAGAAACAGGTAAGATGACACGTCAAATCTGAGGCTTAGGTGACTTTACGACCCTAAAGTAATTGCTTTTTTTTTCTATTCCTTTGCGACCTTATCGAGATGCGGAGCAAACAATCAACAAGTCGAGCAAAGGACCACGAGGTAGTGCCTTCCACCTGAATAGAGATATTAGTACTGATTCTACAATCGGGGTTAGTTGATGAGACAGGGGCGCTCAGATTTTTCTCTCTGGGTATAATCACAGGTCCAACCTGCCTATAAACCGGACTATTCAGTTCTCTCACAGAGGTTGTGGTATGTTAGACTATACGTTAATCAACTGACAGGTTGCTTGTTTGCTTAGCCCCAGCAATTTTTAATCCCTTGATGCATCGTTAGTGAACTTACGGTATCAACTATCTATAGTGTAGTTGCTGTAGAAAAAAGGAGAACAACGGTAACTTAAAGCTAGTGACAAAGATAAGGCCAGTAACACCGCAGACCAGTAGTCTACTCTATTGTCTTAGACGCTGTATAGATTTCCGGATTGAAGTCAAAGTAAAGTACTTGTTTTAGTTCACAAGTTGCAATATCACATGGTGATAAGTGATAAGAGAACGCTTCCTGTCAAATTTTGATAACCCTGCCGTATGCTGTCTAACCCTTAAATTCATTATAACCCTACTTATGATTACTTATAAGTCTGACTTTAGACCTATAGTAAATAATTAGTTATCAAATAATTAACAGAGAACTTAACTAGCAAGAGGCACTGAGTCACTATTTCCTCATAGTGACAGTGATACACATCAGCCCAGTTCCTATGATTCACCAAGTGAGAATGAAAACGCGAGTCCTTTGTGAGCAACGAGGATTTATATGTCTATAAGTTAGGATGAAGCAGAGTTGCATGTCTTAAGCGATGTATCTTCATAGTTCCAAAGACTCAACAAGATTTATTAAACATCTTTTTTTGGGGGGGGGACATGTAAATCTTTCTTTCAATGTCACGAAAGATCGTGTACTGGTAGTGTAGTCATCATGAAATCGAACGAAAGCAGAACTTTGAAGTCGTTAGGCCAGACAGTTTATAAGCTTTTTTTTTTCCGACCGAGTGAAGAAAAATGCCTTGGAAGGGTCATTATTTTATAACGGTTGATACAGACGTAGATAGTGAACAGACCACCTGCTCCCTAGAATGAGGTCTTGTTCCTAAATGTGCCCTAAAGAGGTGAATGTAAGGTATAGCGTAGTAGCTGACGATGAACGGCGATCGGTATTCATGGACAATAGTCGTAATGATCACATAGCGTATATTTGTTAAAGAGTCTTATATGTGGCAGTACTAGCTAAGAAGCCCGCCTCGTTATGAGCATGTGCTGGTGGCCTGAGAAGCACGCCGGAGCTAGCATGGCGAATTATCGACTACGCCAAACTAAATCTGTGACTCCGTATATCATTATCGTATGCACGGTATGTTACTGATAGAGACCACTAAGATACAAACTGCCGCAGAGAGAATACTACTTACTAGCACGAGCCGACTGAAGCCGATAGGGCGGCACCAGACCTTGTTCATCGTGTGATTAGTGACTAGCCAACTGCTACAGCGTATCGGCGTCTCTGATATGATAGTCAATCACAAACTGATATTAACAACAGCATTCAAAGTTGTAGTACTCTCCTTACCCTTTCCCTTGCTACTTCTCTCGATGTCACTGCCATCAAGCTAAGGTGTGAAAAGAAAAACTTGACACGGCGATAATGACCAGTCAAGGCGCATGACGAAAGTCACCGAAGGAATTCAGAGCTTCGCCGAGGAACCCGTGGCACATCAAGAAGATAGATGGACAAGCTAGTATGATTCTGTAAAATAGTTGCGTGCGATTAAGACATTAGATGATAACAGACCTAGCCATGATTTTCTAGTACTGCTATGTATTAGTTAGAACGCTTCTACTTACTTTTCTGTGTAATAAGAGTAGCCAACTTTTGGACTGTCATTCTGCCGGCACTGGCGGACAGTTAGATGAGACAGGCAAACAACTAGAAACTGAATGAGATTAATGCACAAAAAAAAAACAAGGCATAAGGGCAGCCCCCAAAAGGGCAGAATCGGACAGGATCAGGATTTCCGGATATGAATAGTAGTAACTCAGCGCCTCTCTCTTTGAGTATGCACTAGCTTGATCTACATTGTAGCGGCAGCAACGGTAAGCTTTGACGTATTTTGTATCCTGTGGCTACATAGAAATCATACGCAAGAGGCATTGCTCGAAAATGAAGGCAGATACGAGAATTACTAGCTGACTGTATATCATTGTTATCATTGACTGCCTTGATGTCGGGTTTTGTTGTTGTCTTTGTTGTTATCGGCCAGGTTATCTTCCTAATTTATGGCTAAGAGTATTTCGTTCCAGATATTAGTGCTATGTATTTGGAAGAAAGCAACGCTCCCTTCGAAGGGGAGGGGGGAACATGTTTTTCTAGAGCATGAGAAGGACAAGAGGGCGAGCACAGCCACGACCACCGCTGTTGGTTTTCTAGTCTAGAAATCTCGGTGCTTTGGAGTCAACTAGTTCTGGAAATTAGAGGAAACGGAGTTGTGAAGAAGGGAAAGTGAAAGAAATGAAAACAACCGTGAGCTTTGGTTATATTTTGTGGCTGGCATTGTTTTAGTTATTCGAGGAGCTTTGAGAAAAGCTGGAAAATCATGTCATTTGGCGGCGCCTCCCCCCCCCCACCCCAAGTCGGGTTCTTCGAACAGAGCGCAAGTTACAATTTAGAAGGCCAGGGCAAGCAGACATTGTCAATATACAGGCTATTAGAGCTAGTATGTAGTAGTCAAATGTGCATACTCGACATATTCGTAGCTGTCAGAAGTCATTTGGAACTCGGTTGACATGTCATAGCACATTTGTTCTTTTATGCAAAATACTGATAGTTTTCAACCATTCACATAAACATACACAAAAGGCGGGAACTAGGTATGAGGATGAGAATCGCGACTCAAAGAGTCGACAAAATCAATTATCAAAAAGGCAAAAGCAAGAATAATAAGAAACTCCTAGAAGACACGTCTTTGTATGTTGTAGACGAGATATTCCCCAGATCATAATGATAATGATAATAATAAAGCAAGACTGGACATGCGTTTCCCCAAAAAAACTCTAAACCCAAGAACGAACATGATAACAGAAAAAAAAAAACCAGAAGGGTGGGGGTATTGAAGAGCCTCACTCGAAGTCGTTTTCGATGAAGACGATGTAATCGAGGGCCCGTTGATTAAAGAAAAATGAAATGATAAAAACGCCGCGATAGTCATGCCTTGACTCTCTCTAATGATACAGAAGCCAATCCGGACATACGGCAAAGGCCGATGCTAGACGGAAGGACAGAAGGATTGTTTGGGTTGTTGCAAAAGAGAGTGATAGATAGTTTGGTGCTGAGATGGCCCTCAAGAGAAGGGTGATTCGATGGTAGAAAAACAAAGAAAATTCGTTTCCCGGAAAGTTAATAATAAAAAGATATTAAAAAGACACGGCTGCAAGGTAGAATGTGCCGGTGTGAGATGGACGAAGGAGACAGATAATTAATCCCTTGAGTCCAGCTCCAAAGAGAGAGTGTGGTGGGTTTAGGCCTCGCAAGGAAGCGATAGTAGTAGCAGTGGTCGTGATCATAAAGAGTAGTAAGAGATGGGCAATTGACGAGTAGATGAGTGATGTCAAAAGAGAAGGAGACTTTGTAGATAAACGCTCTTAAGCCTGGCTAGGTAGAGGAGGCAGAGGACGGCTCGGGGGAGGGCCAGGGCAAGGAGGAAGCTGCGAAGGGCGCTGCTCCATCTTGGCAAGAGTAGAGAACTGCATGTTGATAATGGTAGTGATAGAAGAGAGAAAGATGAAGATATAGAGAGCTTGATGCTAGTAGAATCAAGAGTGAGTTTTTGAGTGAAGACTGAAAGCTAGTTGAGTATCTGAGAGCAGATTGGTACAAGAGTAGTAGTAGTAGTAGTAGTAGTAGTAGTAGTAGTAGAACTGATGATATTGTCAATGGCGGTTGATGATGATCGAGATAGAGCAAGAACAGGCTGGAGAGATGGGGGAACGACGGATCTTTATAAAGTCGGAATGTTGATCGTACAAGAAGAAGCCTTCATCGTTGGAAGGCAACGCCAGTAAGAAGAGCAAGAAGAGGAATAAATTTACAGGAAAATTAGTTCTACCCAAACGACGCATCGATAAAATCAGATAAAAGCAGGCCGAACAAATAGACGTCACTGGCAACGATATATTCGTAGTTTATCGTTGTGTTTTTAATTCTCCATTCAAATATGCATTTTATTGATATCTCTCTCACTCTCTACAATGTTAATCAGGCCGCCAAATTTCTCAGTACTAAGAACAACTGAGAAACTATGCGGTACCTCGGATCCAGGTACCGCAAGGATAGTGACCACGAAGGGGGGGGGGCGTGTATCTTAGAACCAAACGCCCTTCACTGGATAGATACAAATATTAACTAGGTACTCCGAGCTGTGGAGATACCTTCATCTCAGCGACTAGATCTATGACGATGCCATGTACCCTGGCGCCCAATAGTACCTAGGGCTTGCCTTGAAACTGACCGCCTCTGTACGCAACACCCTGGCGTGATCGGATGAGACGAGCAGAGGCAAAAGGGCAGAATTAGAGATATGGGTTCTCGGTTTGTGCAGGGCGTTATGAACGTCATCACCATCATCGTTAATTCACAAGTTATATGTGGAAACAACTAACATATCGCCCAGCAGGCTTTGTTTTATTCATTGTTTTGATTTTCTCTCGTACGAGCAAAAGAATAGAGAAGGGGACCAACAACAACAACAGAGAAGATGACGACGACCAAACATGTTTGAGATCTCTCCTAGAGAAATTCGTCGTCTGGCTGCTCAGCCAGAGGTGGATCTCAGCACCAAAGAAGAGCACTTTGACACTAATCTCTAACAGAAAACCGACGTTTTCCTTGGTCGCAGTCCCAAGTGTTATTTTGGTCGTTCTCCTTGCATCTGCTCCTTTCTAGAGCAGCAAACATAATAACACAACGTCACAAGTTTTGGCCGTCAAACGCAGTAGCGCTGGGCTTCCAAGTATAACTCATGAAGAAACAAGACTAGATAGCTAGGCCAAGAAGCTATTTAACACATATTCCCTATTCTCCTGGGCGAATAAGCAATACACGTTGCTCATCGAAAGGCAGGTATCAATATGATATGGCGCTTATATTGCTAGTTCCAAACAGACAAGGAAAAGCTGCTACAGGCCTTAATCTCTTTCTTGAATATCTCTTTGTTGGGAACAGCCTCGGAGAAGCCCTAGGCTTCGGCCAAGTCCAGTAGCCCAGCTTAGTCGCTGTATTTCTACTGGTTTTTTTTTCCTTCTTTGTTATATACGAGATGGATGCCAGCTTAGAACATTTGCCCACTAACACACGCCCTAGTTCGCGCCTGTAGCAAGTTCGTACTAGTAGTGTCGGCGTTTACAGGCCATCACCGCCATCTGCAGCCCTGAGCTACTGCTTCTTTTCGCTAAAATTGAAAAATATATATATAAGCCTAACCCAAAGTCAACCCGACCTTGGCCTAATCTGCAGCGCTAATTTATCTAAATCTGCCAAAAACTATGCCAAATTTGGGCATTTTACTTGTTCTTGATATTCCTATAAGAAACCTTCGCCTTATTAGCTACTTTCTTGCTGCTACGTTTTCGATTTTTCCAGGCCTGACGATGCCGGCCTGTGAAATGAAGATATCCGTAGGCTCAAATATAGTCTTTAAGAAGAGATTTCAACACTATATTCCCATTAAGCGAAAGAAAAGAAAAAGAAAAATTACACCATCACTGTGCGTGACCTCCATTCCTATCGAGAAGATACACTAACAAACCACATAGTGATTGTCTATCAACATTGCTTCTAGCGGACTTTTATTATGCATGTATGTCTGCTATCCACCAACCAACTAGGTCATATTTAATCTCCAGCGAGAGAACGAGAATCGACATATCACCTGCATAACAATGTAAAACAGAGTCTGGATAGTCAGCGCATTTGCGGTTTCTTGTGTTGCCGTTGTTACCTTTTATATTATATTGTATGTTCCATTCCAGACAGTCCGTCACTAGCGATGCTCTCAGCCCGTCGCCATAGACAGCCAGTCTTGCGTGTATGCTCATATTGATGAGTTGTTGGTTTTTTTTTTTGCCTTATTTCTTCTAGCGCTTCCGTGGATGAATAGACGAGCGACTGGTCATCTGTTAGTCCACTTCATACAATATGAGGGCGAAGATATATATCCATGTTCAACACAAACAATTAACCCCGAGGCTGCAAGATCGACGGGCTGCTGTCTAATCTATTGATTCAAAAACCAGTTACAGAAACGAAAAAGCAACTCACTAAATAAAGTTCTCCTTCCAGGGCTTAGTTTTGTATATCTGGTTACAGGGCTTATTGGGGCCTAAACTAAACCCAGGCAACATTTACTTATTCAGCAAAGCGATCGACACTGCTGTAGTTCAGAAGTCTCTGTCTTACTAAGTATGGCTGGCCAGGCTCAGCGGCTCGCCCTGTTCAATGATGCAGAGGAACCAGAGCAAGGTTCAAGATCGCTTATATCTATATGCCCTATTCATAGAAGTATTTTGATTGCTATCTGCAAAGACTAAGCAAGTAAGCAGGTCAGCCCAACTGGGGAGGGTCTAACTTAATCTCATATTCCAAATCGAACTGATAACAGTCCAATTAGTAGCTGACATGTTTTTCAACGCACTATTCGATTAGAAGTAAAACTATGACAAGACAAACCAACATACTTACCTATCAGCGCATCAGCGCCGAGTAAAGCCTTGTCTCAGAGCTTTGTTTCGTCTAACGATATAAGGCAGATTTGACCTGATATCACACACAACACAAGCGGGTGTCTTACATGCCCATGCTAATCGAAGTTACTTTTTCTGCAGTACTTTATTTCAATCAATATAGCTGGCACAGTGAAAAAGGTCGTACTATTTCCCACATACTATGTAGAGCTAATCATATTGATATCTGTCCGTTACCCCCCTTGCCTAGCCAGTGATCGTCTCGAGAATGCAACTGTGAGCTTCTCGATTGTTTTGTATTTGTTTTCTTCGGCCAGGAACACATGACAAAACAGAAGATATATATATATATATATATATATATATAAAAAGATCACCCGAGAACATTCCATAAGAGAACAAATTATGAACTTAAAGCATGCGACTTTGTTGGTTTGAGTGTCAACATCTGCAGAAACGCCCAGCGTCAAGCGTTCTGTTTATGGCATACAAGCTAGGCTTTCTAGAACCTATGAGGCCAGCACGGCCATTCGATACTGTGACAGATATATGTGTTGTATTGTCTTGACCGGTGCTATATAACTTATAATAGGTATTGATACTCGCTGAATATCAGCCTTTGTCTGGTGTCAGCCGTCCATACAGTCAACATAAAGGATAACTGGGGCAAATAGTGTTCAATAGGCTATTGTTTGATGTATATAAAACAAATGCTACGGAAATAACTACATATCCAGACAAGTTCTGCTACTGATATGCCCGAGACACAGAATACAAGCCAATGTTATGCCTTGCAGTTGTATTGCATTGCCATGATACTATCAACATCTTTTACAGAATAAGATTACAAATTTGTAAAACAATTGACTTTTCGTGTGTTCTATCTTGTACAAAACACCCCGATAGTTAGCTGTTAGTGGCCACTTTGTTGAAAGAAGAAATCACCATTCCCCGGCATTTCAGATCCCTCAACAGAAAATTTACCGAATGCTTATTGGCTAGCTGACATGTACAGATATGGTAATATATTTCTGATTATATGAAGATGCGCCATCTTCAATGCCCGTCCTGGTGAATTTAGTTCGCGTATATTTTAGTAATACTCGATTCTAAAGATAAAACTATCAGCTCGCGAATAATACTAGCTAGCCCCCCCTTTGAGTCGATCAAAGGCCAAATAAAAAAGTATTAAAGTCTGTATATAACCCTAATATTTTACTTTTTCTAGTTTGACTCCGTTCTTTAATTAAAGATACAAATATGACAATACTCCAATTATTACGGCCAGGAACAAGGTTTCTTTTGACTCGTATTTTCTTTTATGCTTCTACTCAAAAATTTATTTATACTGTTATGAAAAGTCCAAGAAAATCATAGATATAAGCGAAATGAACCACCGTTTTATGTAGCTATACTGTACATTTATGTCTTGGATAAGTTAGCCGTATGCAGGTTCGAAATGAATGGCACATAAACAAACGTAAGCCAACATTAAAAAATATATATTGAGGCGTGATGATCAATTTATGAATGGCGTTGTTCAAAAGTTGGACTACCCCTTCTCTACTTGTTGTTAAACATGACGTTCGTGCATCTCGACCCAAAACATAGAAAAGGGTAGGGACATATAATTCGAGAAACTAGATCAAGTCTGTTTCTGTACTTTGAAATATGGTTGATCATACAAAGTCTAGCTTTATTTGAAATTGAAAAAAAGAAGAAGGGGCATTAACATGCATAGATTAGAGCTTGGGCTTCGTTAGACCAAACAGCTGAGAAATATTGGCTGGCATGCTATCAATGAAGAAGCGGCAGTTCATTACAATTTCATGCTGCTGTGGTAAGTCTGGTCATGACGAATTGTTTTGGGGTCTTATTTTCCACTAACAAAGCATCCATTTGACTGTATCTTTTTATATGACTAGTTAACTACTTAATTGGAAGTGAACTACGACGAGTTGACCAAATTTCGAAGAAGGCAGGGAAACGGCCAAAAAACAAAACATTCATAATTCTGGTGATTAACAATCCAACCTTGTGCTCTAATATAATATTTTTATTTTCTTCTTTCGTTAGTGTTGGGGTGGTA
This sequence comes from Endoconidiophora polonica, assembly GCA_001856765.1. NCBI lineage: Eukaryota > Fungi > Ascomycota > Sordariomycetes > Microascales > Ceratocystidaceae > Endoconidiophora > Endoconidiophora polonica. The sequence goes on along the minus strand of LXKZ01000181.1, from coordinate 5,178 downwards.
GTATGCATGATAGTATATCAAGTGGAAACCACCGACCCCATTTGCGTAATTTATAAATAAATAAAAAATTTCGAGGCTTCCATACTGGCCTTCCATTATTCTATTTTTGTGGAGACAAATGTCCTTGACAGGGTCCCGGATTTGCCTCCTGTGACAGAGTTAGGGACTTAGCGGCGCAGATATTTCTTCTATGAGCTTCTATGAATGCTTCTAGCGCGTTTCTGTTTCTGGAATGACAAAAAAGGAAGAAAAAAAATAGAGATGAAAGAAGGGGAGGAAACTCTTGCCCCATTCCGAACTTACTCATTTCCTCATACGATGGCTGTTGGTGGTAAGTAGGTAAGATAGGCTGCGAGAAAGCCTCAAAACACTAATTCTATGATTACGTATTACGTGTTGCATTTTTAGCGTAGAATTGCCTTGTTTGGCTAAAAGATGAAGAGTTCTCCCGGTATTTCCACAATAGCCATCTTCCGAGGACACTATATAATGCTTTGATATAACTAATATGACATCGAAAGGATAATCCCAGTGCATGGAATCATTTCCGAAGCATCATAATCATTACTAGTGTGTGATATCGAGAAAAAAAATAGGCCAAAGTCTCAAGTTTATGGACTATACTAGGTCAAACGCTCGGTCAACAGTCACATGGCAATAGAGAAGTTTTTTTTTTCAAAAAAAAACCTTTCAACCTATTATATCCTTACTAGGTCTTGTTCTAGCCTTCTATCGAGTCTCCCTGGAACGAAATATCAGAGTAAAGGAGGCTCGTGCTGTCTATAGGATCAAATGGTTACTATTATACTAGAGATATGGCCAGAGTATCAAGATGAGCGAGAAGGAACAAAATGAAATGGAAAAGGAGGCTATCACAGGAAGTATGTGTATAGTGCTAAACTAGTATGGAGGCTGACTGCTGCGGTATATCGGTAATACAAACAAGACTCATACTAGCTGGGCGCTCGTTATGCACAGATTGGGAAGAAGAGAAGAAAAATGCATATGAGAAGGAAGAATGGGTAAATAATGATGTCTTGGCTAATAACACTTGTTGTGTTTTATTGAATATTAGAACTTGCTTCTCTCATTTATGCATCCTTAAGGAATCAAATAACTTTACAAGCCAGTAGTATATTGTACAGAGTAAGAGGGTGAATCGGGGTTTCCAGTTTTCTGGGTCCATGAATGGTGTTTCGATGCTAGCGATTAATGAGTAGCACAAGAGCTGAGTAATTTTTTTCCTTTTTCTTTTTTTCCTAGAGTGAATTATTTGATATAGTTCTTGATTTATAGCTAGTAGCACAGAGAGTCATTAAGAATTTATTTACCTTTCTTACTGTAAGTCGGAGGCTGTGATGCTTCGCTGGTTCAAGCTTTTGTCTGCGAAGAACATAGAAGTTTATTTGAGGAATGGCCAATTGTAGCACTAGTAACAGCAAGAACAACAATACTATATATAACATGTTTTGACCCATAGGAGCGACAAACGGGTTGGATATGTTCTCTTTATTATTTGTCTGACTAAAACAGTCAAGACTAGTCTTGGTTTTGGTAGGCCGGCAGATGCTTGGCTTACATACCCTTAATCTTAAAGAAAAATTCTAACGACTGGAGATGAACATGTTCGTTAGTCTAGGCCTTTGGCCTGTTAATCACAAGTTGAAGTTTTGCTTTTCTATGATCGACAGTTTTCTTGGATGTAACTATACGGAACTTGTGGATGCTAATTAACCAGGGCAAACCTTTTTTTGGTCAGAAGAACAGAAGCCTTTCTATTATTTTGGGCTGATTTATCTCTTTTGCCTTATATTGATTTTAGTTTGTTATTAACTAGGAAGAGTCATAAGGGGAATGGGGGAGGGAGGGGGATACACCTTTTTTTTCTTATAAAATATAATTACTTCAGGTTTGTGCCTCGATATGTTGCCGGACTATGTGACCAGTTTGCATGAGTGTATACATAGTATCAAGAGGATATAATGATATAACATCAAGTATTATACTAAGTAGCAAGCAAAATGGGAAATCTCAAGGAAGGAAAATACAACAGTCTGACGTCTTGGAAAAGAATAAAAGAAACAAAAGCACACACCGCCTCTTATTATTGTTCTATTGGCTTCAGCGATGTTCCTTGTGCTCTGTTTTGCCACTAAATGATACTGAATAGGAATAGTAAAAGAACGCTATAATACTTCGAATCGATCCACCTGTCATTGGCACTTATAATCATACTAAATGTTTGTATGCTCTGACTTGTTCTAAAGGTAGGGTAATGTTGTGCTTGAATTTCCACTTTTTCGCAAGTCCTATCATCTTATTCAGAGGGTAGTAAAACTGTTTTACTAATCTCATGTTCAAGTATATAGAGTAGTGTCTGTGCTATTTGGAAGATTCAATATATCCTTGTCATAGATTAAACTCCTATACTTTCATCCATCCATGGGCTCAAGGCGTCATATGCGGTAATATGACTTTCTATAACAATTCGGTGACTATGTAAAGCAAGGTTCGCATTAACACACTAATAAACAGAAAAAGCTTCTAGAAGGAAATTTCATGTATGAATGGGGCGAGGAAATAATGTGTGTATGCAGGACAGTAGGGGTAGTAAATCTCTTGTTAGCTATCAGGACCACCCACCCAATAGGGGGGATGATGTTGGAATGTCGGCTTTGTCATGAGGCTGAGATTTTTCTTCTTTGCTTTTCTCTATTCTCGTGGATATTGATTGAGGCGCATGATGAAAAGCTCTGGAGCCACCTTTGATGATAAATGAACGTTATGGGGCGACTTGGTCCTGACAACTTGACCCAGTCATCACCCAAGCTACTTATTAGAAACATAGCCCTCTCTCCCCTGGTCAGTAATGTGTTCGTCGATGTATAAACATGGTACCTTCAAACATGGTTGCTTGGTAAAGCGCCGAGCAACAGTATGGGGTTGCTTATAAGAGAACCACTATATATTTCGATAGTGACTAGCTAGTTCTGACGCTAAGCACTACTAATTAGCCCAAAGATATATGAATACAAGGCATAGTGAGGCGCAACAGAGCATCGCGACCTAGCGTGTTCATTTTCATCGAAAGGAAATAAAGGAGATCGAAGGCTTATAGAAGCCTCGGAGAACAATTCCCGCAGTTGGATTAGTCGGAAGCTAGGCTCTAGACAGAAACAGAAATATAAATAAAGGGATTAGCTTAGTAGCTTGATTGGAAAGCATAAACTACAGACTGTCTAAGCCCTGATATGGGTTCTTTTTTTCTTTAATCAATAATCTTATCAAGTTTCTAGAACTATGAAAATACTGCCCTAGTATAGTTGAATCATATGAGTTATTGGTCGTCTATCAAATCTAGTGAAATATAAGTCAAAGTCTGAGTAAAGAATGAACTTATGCAGCGATGTAAAGATATTGGGCTAGTAAGCTTACATGCCACATCTGGTGCCGTTGACACACACACTTTATAATGAATGCATTGCATGCATTGTGCATAGTCTCAAATCGTGACTAGCCTTGATTTGGGTTTCTTCGAGGGAAATTAGCCAGCAGGCTGTGTTTTCGTCTCGATTCACAAACAACAAAGACATTCTGAGAAAACAACGTGTATGCGAAATGTGACCATGATAAGGCCTGACTTCAGCTACGAGGCCCAAGTCCATAGTTCACGGCCACGATTACGATTATACAAGGTGAAGGAAAGACTTGTGCAGAAAAGTGCCTTGCATGAGCAGATTAAATTAGCCAGATCGAATAAACAAGAAAAGCATGGATTATCATGTGTTTGTTAGCGAAAGATACGACAAAGCTCGCTCAGTTCTTTCATGCCCTTTTCAGCTCATGATCTAGATATGGCAGTTTGCGGGTATTCCGAGATCAATAGATATTAGAAGGCAATCGGCCTGATAAAGAAAATAGAGGAAGAATGCCTGGGATAATAGGAAATGAGAAAAAGGATAGATATCGTCTTTTAGGCAATAAGGCTGTGTCAAGTCTCGGGTTTATGCTGAAGAAGAAAGAAAAGGGAGTCAAAGCATGCACTAGACTAACCCTATACAATAACCGCTTCTTTAGGCATTCCGCTTAAGGGTTTGTAAACGTCTTAACACGTTGACACAGCGATATTTTGGAAAGTTAGGGTCATCAGCGAACGATAAGCCCTAATGCCCTGGTTGGCAGTGCGTGCTCGCTCTGTAATTATTAGATCGCGAGCAGGCTAAAAACATGCTATATCGGGCTGACATGGCCAGATGATGGTCTTTTTATCTAGCCAGCCATGGAGGACCTGCCAGTGGAAAACTCCCACCAGGGTCTGCGCTCAAAGTGAAGATTTGGCGGCGACACTGATAGAAACTGGTCAAGGTAGTACATATGCAGCACCTTCTTTTTTTTTTTTTACTGCATCATTTGTAATGCTTTGATATCCGCTCTTTTTCTGTTGACTCAAGGCTTTGTGTGAAACCGGTGGTAATTAGCTTTTTAATTTCCGACTCAGGACTAGAGACTGTGGAAGCTTTGAACCCTAAACACGCTGTGACTTTCCTTTTTCTTCTTCTTACGGTCTTCTTCCTATCCTAAGTGGCTGCTAAAGGGTTTGGCTGCGCGAGACTTTGAGTTGTTTTAGGTGGTCAGATGTAGAGAGCTTGAGCCACTGTTTCAGTGGCTGAACCTCAGCTTTAGGGGACAAGTATCAGAAAGCACAGAAGGACTAAACATGAGAAAGGCTGTAGAGCAAGGACCTCCCCATCTGTGAAAGTTGTCAGTAAAGCTAGGCAAAGGACAGGGAAAGCCCGCTTTTTTTAGGAGCTTCAGAAACACGATATAGGCTCAAAAAATGTAGTCAGAGCTAGATCATCCAGGAAACTAATAAAGCATTCGGTTAGCTATTGGCACTGAATGAAAGAAAAGAAAACCCAACAGAAGAAGGTTTTTGGAACAGAGGCAAATCTGCTGCAATGGTTGCTGTGTACCTTGCATTAGCGGATTTTCTGATATAATCAGGCAATGAAATAAGTACTGGGACAAAATTCATCAATGTCAATGGGCAGCCAGACAGGATATTCTTCTTTGTCTTAAAAGTCTCGGTCAAGACCTCAAAATGCAAATACCAGAAGAAGTTTAGTGTAGGAAAGAGAAACAAACGGAATACTAAGGAAAACAACCCCCCCCCCCCCC